>JAGXCT010034785.1:0-32994 GCA_022495035.1 Philopotamus ludificatus
GTACAATTTCTACATTCGTATAATATGTAATATAATATAAAATATATTTTCACATACCCGTATATGAAAATATTAAAAGTGACACACAAAATTGAAAAATCAAATAAAATTGTACAGAATTTAAAGTTGAAAATGCAAATTATACTTGAACACAAATTGGCAAAATATATATATTTTTTGTTTCGTTTCCTAATCGTTAACGTTAAAACTCATTTATCAGTAAATAGCTAAAAAAATTATATATATATAAATAATATTCATATGAACTACTCGTCTGTGTATTGTTCAATAAAATTACACGGTAATTAATTAAACGAACTAAACATAATTAAATATATATTAGGCAGCTTACACTTTTTAACATCTAGCTATGCGAAACTCTCCGGCGTACACGGCAAACACGATTTATTAATTAAAAAAAGAACATATTCACAAACGCTAAATGAAATATATTGTTCAATATTACGCGAGAGTTTGATAATAAATAATTCCATTTCAAGATATATTGGTTACGTTGAATAAATATTAATAAATTGACAATTAATTATATCTAATATGATTATTATATTACACGTATTCACAATCTCGACAGGAGACAATTTGCAAACGCTCAAAATGAATACTGATTTTTCAATAAATATCAAGTTTTATTTTTGAGATAATGTACAATGAAATGAATAAATGATTTTTTTAAAAATAATTTACAATAAGTATAATACTAACATTTTAAATGGTATAATAATAATACCATTATATATATATATATATATTATTGAATAATATATAATTGAGGTTCTGCGACCAACTGCGACTCAACCGACCATATTACATATATAAATATGTATTTTTTTCTTCGCTTATCTTAAAGACATGTTCTTAATAATACTGGGAAATACGCTAGGTTTACATTTACAATGTTTATCAACAACTATAAATAATAAAATAAATAAATGCCATTATTTAATAGCTATACACTAAAACGATTATTCAACAGACACGCAAAAATTTAATCGTTGATCATTTAGCCGTTTAAATTCGTTCATGCTTATATTATACTTAAATGCGGTGTAATATTATATTCAAGGGGGCACAATAATCATGTAAATTACATATATATGGAGCTTTATTACTACGTACATAATTATTTTTGGTGTTGGACTTATTACTAAAAACATTAAATATATTATGAATGAAAATATATATAAAAATTTTATGGATCTCGCTATAAAAATATTTTTAATACATTTTATCGATAAAATAATTCATAAGGAATGTATTATATAAGTTATCAGCGTCACATTCGAATGCATCAATTGATTGATCAAACAATAATACAGTCTTTGTCGTGTAATATTAGAATTGAGTCGGGGATATTACGACTCAATCCGAAAAGGTGCTACAACTGCATTTGAATGATATGATCGAAGCGAGAGAAAACCTTGAACCACGTTAGAACGGTGTAGACGGCGTAGCCGAAGATTAACAATAAGCACAGGTTAAATAATTGTGTGACGTCGGCGACTCGTTTCGACGAGTTCGTTTCAAACTCTTTCGTATTTATATTGAAATCGGATATATCCTTGTTGAAGCTCAACGATTTTTCCGTATTTCGTTCGAGGTCGCGATTCGTGAATATGTTATGACGCGTATCGAGAATCGGTATTATTCGCACTCCGGACTGTTCGGCGTTTTCGCTCAACGCCCATAAATCGTCGCTCTCGCCGCCCAAATTGATATTTTTCCAATCGGGATTCGCTGTTTCCTCGTTGATACTCGCGGCGTTTAATTTATGAACATCATTCTCGTCGAAATTAAACTGTTTATTAACACTGGCAGTATTTTCAGTTCGAGGTAACGTCGGCACGTTTGTTTTGCGGTTGTGATCGTTGAGCGACGGCTCGTGGATTCTATTCTGATTGATTTTATCGTCGTTGTGTTGTTTCATGTTACCTTTTCGCGGCGATCTATCCTCTTTTTCGACGTCGTTTAATAACTGTACGACGTCCCTAGAATCCGGTCCTAATATATCCAAAATATTCATGTAAATATTTTTTGGATATTCTTTGCCGTAATTGATCGACGGAATATTTTTATTTCTACTCAATTCGACGTGTTTCTGCGAGCTTAATTTATTTTTTAAACTTTCGTCGTTGGAAGTATTATGTTTTGGAACGAAAAGGCTTTCCACTTTGTTATCGTTTGACTTATCATTCGGGGATGTCGTATTTTTAGAATGATTATGATTTTGAAAATCGGCGCCTACGATCGAAGTTTTATTTGTATTGTCGGTGGATAAATTTTTTGCATATTCGTCCGGATTGAACTCGTCTTCGTTGTCGTAATAATCGTCGTCGTACGGTAAATCGTCGAGATTCGGTTTCGGATATTGACCTAAGGTTGATTGAATCATACCCTTTGTCGTCCATATGTTCGATCTCTCCGGTTTTTTTATTTCGGCGTCATTTTTAACATCGTTTTTATCATTGTTGCTTTTAACAACATCTTTATCTTTTGATTTAACGAGCAATGCAATTTTACCATCCGATGTAACAACGGCAGACACCTTATTCTTCCCGGACTCTTGATAAAAACTATTAGTATCTCCATTAGCCGGTATATTTATATTTTTATCATTGGGCGTTGTTTTAAGCATACTTTTCTCATCGTCGTCGACTTTATAGAGAATCTTTACTTTACCGTGCGGTGTTTGAAATGTTTTTATACCGTTATCTGCATTCTTATTGTATTCGAATGCCGGAAACGCAGGGATAGCTTCATGTTTCGTTTTTGATTCGTCACTATTTAGCATTACACTTGCATCGTCACTCAACATAAGATTCGAGGGATCAATTTCGTCACTGCTCTGTTCAGATTCATCGTCTGAATTTAATTTATTACGCAATAAATTATGCTTCGACATCATCGAGAGTTTAATTAAAGTATATATTTCTGAAAAATTAACTTTATGAACGTTCGAATCTGAAATATCGTCCCGTAAATCTTCGACAGTGTCAAAATCGTCATCGATTTCGTCACGTTTCATCAAACTCGTTATGTAATATTTGAACAATATTTTGAATTTCGAATCTTTCGTATTAACGAGCGATATGAGTTCGACGAAATCTGCTTCATCAAACGGGAGACTTTTTATGTTTTTAGAGACGTCCGTCTCAAATGAGTTTTGTTCAAAGTCTCGTTTAATTAGTTTGTAAATCTTTTGTAACAGATTGTAATCGTTTGCATGCAACACGTCGTCGATGTAATCGTCCGTATTATTCGGATTGATCACACGCGGCGACGACACACTCGGCGACGGAATATCAATAGATTTTTCCGTCTGATCCTCTTTATTGTTATATAAATCGGCGTCGTAATCTAATTTATCCTCAATGTCTATGACACCGGGTACAATAAATAATTTTTCAGCATCGCCGTTCCGTTCAATGTCACTCTCGTTCTTAATATTGATATTTATATCACTCTTACCTTCATTATATTGATTAACACTACGAGTATAATTATTATTACTATACATATAATCTGTACTATCATAATTAATATATTTATTTGCACTAACGCTAGGATGATTCACTGTATAATTAGTTACACTTTTATTATGCACGTTAAAACTAGGAATAATTTCACTATTACTAAACTTAACTATATTTAAGTCCTCTGGTACTGCAACAATTTGCAATATATTGATGGTAGTTTGGTCGGTGTTATCGTCGCTGTCGGTCGCCATGTGCAGTCAGTTACTGCCGTGATTGCCACGAGAACATTTTCTCGAGCAAGCACACTTGCGGACGACGTCCAAGTCTTTTGTATACCTGGTGCCGTCGCTGCATTCGAGACGAACCTGCACATTGAAAAATTATATAAATATAAATACGTCTCGTTGTTGAGCGATCGTTTGATGCATACCTTTCTCCGCTTAGTATTTCTAGGGATGCAGCAGGAATGTGCACCACATGAAGTCGACGGTTTGCATCTAGCCGTTCGTACTGGACGACGACTTCTGCACGTTCCTTCTATATAGAATTCTCTGATGGCTTCCTTGCGACAAGCAGTTCCTATTGTAGGAGCACCGTTGCCCGCTCGACGAGAACCTCCTAATAAAAATTATTGATATAATAACAAATGAATAATTTATTTATTGAATAAAAAAAAATATATATATATACCAGTTCCTGCTGGATTATCGCTAGATTGTTGTTTTGGTTTAAAAAGTGATGTTTTTTGTGGTCCTAAAATCGTAGATCCTCCTAAAAATAAATATAACGTGAGAGTATTGAATATTTTAGAATGTAACGTGTATTTTATCGTCATTTTTTTTTACCGATCGAAGCTAATAACTCGCATTGTGCACCTCTGGTGCCAGGTTTGCAACGGCAAGTGTAATCGTTCTTAGAATGATTTTCTTGGATGCATTTTCCACCTCTCTTGCATGGATTCGGTAAACAAGGATCCTAAAATAATTAAAATTTAATTAGATTATAGTACGGAGTGAATAGGGGGAGATTATCATTGAAGATTTCGCCATGGAAGGTCAGTGACTGATCAAATATTTTCTCTTTGACTGATGAGAGAGTGTCAATATTGACACAGACCACTTGTTCGTTAACTTTAAGTCTGTATACGATACAATCCAAAGAAGAACCATGCTTGCATAAAGATGGTACTTTAGACTTCAAATGGTCTACTCTCCTCTCAAGGAATGCAAATAAATCAAACTCAACAGGACTGTTATTAGGTCCATCCTGACATACGATTCTGAATATTGGGCTTTAATGGAAGAAGATGAACAACAAATATATATTCTGGAGAGGAGGACAGCTTTTGTCAGGGTGACTAGACTTCAGTCACACCTGTCACGTTTCGAGGATACACGACAACCTGTCATTGAATAGGCTTATGGTTAACAGGCCTCTTTGTCTTCTCGGCATTGATCTTCCTTTGAGAAAAGGAAGATCAATGCTGAGATGGGTAACCTGTGTATATAGAGGGACGTTGTTTGATTAGGATTGACCAAAAGTTGGTGCGACGTAGCTGCAGATCAGGCTAAGTGGAGAGTCGTGCTGGATAAAGCCAGAGCCCCTCTTAGAGGAGTAGATAAAACAAAAATTATGAGCATACTTGAATTTCATGGGGATCTCCCAGCATAACTGGTGTAGCTAGCGGTACATCGGATTCCATTTCTTCATTAAGAAGGCATCCCGGTGTTACTCGAACTTGTCTAGCTGCATTCGTGAAATCGACAGGCTTATGATTGATCCATACCTCTTTGAAACATCCTAAAAATATATTTTAATAAATTAGGGATTATCAAAATCGGCTATTCAAATAAAAATAAATAATATTTACCTTTAAAACTCGTTAAATTTCTCAAATGCCATTTATTGAAAGCTTCTTTTCCGGCGTCGTCAGGTACGCCGCCGAGATACAGAGGTTTTGTAAGCCGTAGATATTCCTTAGGGCCTTCATTCACTATGGATCTTGCGGGACCACCGTCGACTCGTAACGTGAAATTCTTTTTAATAGCTAAAAGCTCGGCTTTGTGATAACTACCATCAGATACCATTTCGAAACTATAACAAAATAGTATAATTAAAATCGATGCGTATAACTATTGTATTATTTATGTGATTATATTTACCTATACATCGTGGATACGGGATGATTTCCCACATCATAACTGACGCGAATTCTTCCATTGAATAATTCAACGGCTAAATGATCCTGTAATCCGAAATATATCAACACACCGTCTTGCTGAGACGAACTGAATATCATCGTTATATTAGCCTCCGGTCGCGTTCTTAACGGTTCCATCTCAACATATGAATTGTTGTGAACAAACGTTAACGACGTGAGATATTCGCATTTTTTACCTATAAATATATATAAATATTTAAAAAAAAAGATTGATTATAATAAATTATTATGATGATAATATTTACCGGAATATCCAGGTGCACATTTGCATAAATAATCGTTTGACGATGTCTCGGACGATTGTGGAGTGTAACATACACCGTGAACGCATTCATGGTGAGCGCAGGGCGATGTTTGCGGATAAAGAGGTCCGGCTCTCGGGCCGATTTCGCAAAATTTACCTGAAAATCCATCGGGACAAATACACGAATAATTGTTTAATCCATCCGTACACGTCGCACCATTCTAAAAACGATATTTAATCATTAATTACATTGAAATTTACGATATTCACCGTTGTTTGAGACAAATAATACCTGACACATGTGATTAGCGCAATCGTCAATGTTTGTAGTGCAATTGTCTCCGATATATCCTGGTAAACAATCGCACGTGTAATGGCTAAAGTGATCGACACAACTGCCGCCTTCGCCGCAAGGATTGTAATCGGCCGCGCAGAATTGGATTTTAGATTCGCATCTGTCTCCTATCGGATATATAATCATTTATAATATCGTATAAATATTATTAGATATTAAGAAATTAAAAATTGATTACCCATGAATCCGGGTTGACATTGGCACCGATATGAATTGAGTTGGTCGACGCACGTTGCGTTATTTTGACAGGTATGTTCAGTGCAATCGTCGATATTTGTTTCGCAACGCATTCCGTGAATCCTTGTATGCATCCGCAACTATAAATATTTAGAAAACATATCAATACTGAATACAATAAAAACTTAGATCATCGTTGATCTCTCTATCTTCATTGGGGTTGACCCCCTGGGGGTTAATGGAAGTTTAAAAAGGGTCTATAGTATTTCAGGAGTCGGATCCCCCACCACACACAACTAAAATGCTCTTGATAACGAGTCTTCTGTAATATCAGTTGCCTGTAGACATAGCATACAGTATAAACCATGTATGGGGTCTATGAAGAAAATTATTTAGTTAAAAGTCAGTAAGTAAATAGTTAAAAGTCAGTACTATGTAAGAAAAATGTCAGGAATCCCCTAAACTAGACTATACCAATCTTTATCCATCAATTTGCAAAAAAAACTATTGGTCTGTATAAAATGTGTCATGTGGGTATAATTTTAAGACGATCAAATGAGAAAAACTATGGATCGGAGAACAAAAATATTAATTGAGAGTATTTTACCTAAAACGTCCTTCTTCTAATACGGTGCACGTAGCGTTATTGGCGCAGGGGCTACCGTAACACGCATCAATCATATGCTGACACTTATCGCCATGATAACCAGGACGACACGTACAAGTATAACCTCCATCTGCGGCAGCCGAGCAGACGCCCCCGTTGGAGCACGGATGAGTGTAACACGCATCGCATTTGCTGAGGATTTCATTAGAAACTTTTCCCTTGCATTGGAAAGCCGACGACGGTGTGCTCAATAACAATTTGTCCTTCATGTAAAATGGTTCTGAACATCGAGCGATACCAGGTTCGACGTAATCAACCTTAACCCAATCAGCTAGCCAACGTATGAACAATCACAATATAATGGATTAGATCCGAGTGCTCTGAAATCATTTAGTCAGTTTATCAGTTTTATATTATACATAAATATACAAAAAGGTATCTAATAAAAATATACCTACGCACATATGAGTTATTGACTGTAAATCTTCAAATAATCCATCGGGGAGCATCGATAGCTGATTGCCGTGCAACGAAAGAACTCTTAAAGCGGTCAATCCTTTGAGAGCCTCCCGTTGTACGCATCTCAGTTTATTATAACCTACGATGAGCGTCGATAATCGAGATAATCCGGCAAACGTGTTATTCGCAAGAACGGCAATGTGATTGTTGCTCAAATCCAAACGCGTCAAATAACGAAGATGCTTCAATTGATCCGAACTTATCGACGATATATTATTCGATTCCAAATACCTAAAATAAAGCATACGTGATGTAATTTTATTTAAAACGTATTTGTTTATTAATGAAATAATAATAAATTACAATTCGGTAGTTTCCGGCGGAATATTTGTTGGTACGGTATTTAGATTAGAGCGAGAACATCTGACTACGGTTCCGGTGCATTTGCATGGCGATGGACAGTATCCGCCTAATAAACAGCCTTCTTCGGATTCACCTAAAATATTATATTGAATAATGCTCATTCGTAAATAATGAATTGTTAAATAGAAAACAACTTACTGGTACATTTATAATCGTGATGTTGAAGATCTCGCAATAGTGATCCGCGTAATTTCGGAGGATTGTTGCACGAAGCTCCGGTCGCATAATTAGTAGTTCGTAACCATGGACCGAGCCATGCGAGATGACAATTGCAATTGAAAGGATTTCCATCGAGCGATCTAAATAAAATAAAATTAAGAAACAATTCCGAAAATGATATTGTGTATTTATATATTATATTATTTATAATTACAATGTTTTTAATTTTTCGAGTTGATCAAACGATCCTGGCATCACACATGTGATTTCATTCTCGTTCAATGATCTAAAATAAATCCGGTTGATTATCATATATCGTGACATAATATTCGGTATATAATTATTGTTATAATCTTACAATGTGCGGAGACTATGGAGTCCCAAGAACATTTTATTTGAAATTGAACTGAGTGCATTATCGTCCAATAGCAACTCTTGAAGATTAGAAGCGCCTTCAAATGTATTTTCTTCGATAGATTTGATACCGGCCCGTCGTAGATCCAACCGAGTCAAAAACGGCAGTCGGCCCATTAAACCGTCTGATTTAATATTACCCAATCGATTGTCGTTCAATATCCTGTAAATAAATATATATTGTAGTATAAACATCGGGAATGTGAATATGAATATTTCGTACGTACAATTGTGTTGTGTGTATCGGTATGTCTTTGGGTATTTCCGTAATACCGAGCGAGCCACAGTTGACGATGGATCCTTTGCAGGAGCACGCGGACGGGCATGGAGCTTCTATCGGACATCCGTCTCCCAATGTGAGTTCTTCGGTTCCTTTGCATTTTAGCACGTCATCGCGTAACGCCTCCAATCGTCTTCGATGCATTCTCTTCGGAGAATCACACCGGGCACCGGACGTTTCGATGGGATTCTTTTGTAAATAATCAGATATCCAACGTAGACGGCAATCGCATACGAACGGATTACGGGCAAGATGGCTGAAAATATATTTAATAATAATAAGACATTGAAATATATTACGTTAAATTAGATATTTGATTAGACGTACAGCGTTTGAATGCTCGTCATGGATTCAAATGTTCCGTTCGCTAATGTTTGGATGTTGTTATCGTACAAAGATCTGAAAAATTATCAAATTATAATCATAAATAACCAAAATGTATTCAAAAATATAATAATATATTTACTTACAATAAATTAAGACTGTGAAGATCTTTAAAAGTATCTTTTCGGATGCACGATATTTCATTTGAATTCAATAAACTGAAAATATCATACAAATATTAATATAACGATATATTTTGTTTAGTAATAATAATATAAAATCACTCACAGCAGTTGTAGCGATGATAATCCGTGAAATATTGCCGACGGAAGATCTTTTATTTTATTTCCATACAAAACCCTACGCAAAAATATGTATGTTATTATTTATGATAAATAAATATGTATTTAAAATATTCATTCAATGATTTATATTACAATGATGTGAGACTTCTTAGTCCGGAGAACGCATCGGCTGCTATTTTGACGATTCTATTATTGCTCAGATCGATTCGTCTCAATTTTTTATACGACACAAACGCTTTTGCCGGTATTTCAGTTAAGAGATTTTGTTCTAAGCGTCTAAAAAAATATAAATGATATTATTATTACGTTTATTTCAGTTGATATATTGTAGTATAAAACTTACAGTTCTGTAGAATATTCCGGCAGTGCGAGTGGAAGTTTTTCGAGCGATCGTTCTCTACAATCGATAGATCCATCCGAGCATCGGCATGATATCGGACACTGTATTTCCATAGTGCATTCTTGAGATGATGGTATAGAATTTCCTTCGCAGTTTAGATTATGTGCTGGTACACGTTGAACGGGAGTCCCTGCGACTGCCGGTGGTGTTCGGCATCTAGCACTAGCTCCGGCGAGACGCGGAGTATTTCTCAACGCCGATACCAAATGAGCAATCATACATCCGCAGTGAAATGGATTATCGCCGAGACGTAAAGTGCGGAGTTTTGCCGATGCCGATGAACCGAGTCCGTCGAGATGCAACGATGTTAAACTATTATTGTTGAGGGTCCTATAGAAAAATATAATAAATATATAAGTTAAATATTATAATTAAGTATTTACGTGTATGTAAGTACTTACAGAATTTCTAGGTCCTTGAAAATTCTTATCAATTGATCATCAACGCATGTCAATCTGTTGTTATCCAACTGTAGATTTCTGAGCGATGTCAATCCACGCACGACCTTTCTTCCGATGACACTCAGCAGATTGTGGCTAAGATCTCTGCAACACATTAATAATGGAAATGTTTATAAGGAGTATAAAAAAAACATAAAGTGTTAATCCACAACATTGATTACGATAGTACATATTCTATCACCGGGATTTGTATAAACCTATAACTATAAAATATTAATATTTTGGAAGAGGATTATGTTAATTGCAGGATAAAGGATTGCAAATAATTTTATAAATATTTATTAAATTATTTAATATTAGGTTATTGCCTCGCCATTTTTTTTATCTTGTTAGCTTTCAAGATTAAATTTGTTTAAAAAAGTCTAAATAATAAATATTATAAATAATCATTGACCTGTATTGCTCGCAATTGCGAAAAAAAAATAAAAACAACAATATCCGCATATGTAGCAATGGGCGGAATGATTTTTCTCGCTCGCATCCGATACGATGTGCCAAGTGCGAGTGAAACGTATACTAGTGACACGTGCCGCGAGAATATGACAGTCGGTCTACCGGCGGTGTGTCCTCAGTCTGTGGCAGGACATTGCCGGGTGTGCGTGTCATTTAGGCGTCATATTGATTAGTCGAAAAATCCAAAATATGGACCAAAGTTTGAAGTATATTATGTATGAATAATTATTTTTATTCTTAGAATAATCCATTTTAAAAAAAAAGAAATGCATGGGGTCTATTTTCCATTATAAATAGACCCCTTCGCACGCCGCGGTTGGTTTTGAGCCGCCGTGACGGATCGGTTAAATGACGTCTGCACAACTAAATATTAGCACGAATATTCATATAGTTTATAATAATCTATAAGACTCTAAGCTCCAGCACAGTTCAAAAATTTTGAAATGATAAGTTGACGAAGAATCTGACGAAATCTTTTACCATTTTAGACTTTATTTGTCATAGTGTAAGTTAAATCTAGTGGAACCTGAGGATAAGTACATACTTACATAAGTGTAATAATATAGGTGGAAGTTTTGAAGATATGATTGAAGAAAATTTCAAGAATCATGATGTAAGAAGTGATTGATGCAAAATTGGTTTTAAATAGCAGCTGGGATAAACCGATTTAATTTAGGGGGTATGAATAAAAACTTAATATTATTTGAAAGTAGATCCTTTTACTGAAAGAAGTACAACATTTAAAAGAAAACTTTACTGAGTGCTTGTATCAAATGCGAAGACAATCTAAAATAATCATTTTTTGGGATAAGTAGAGCACAGAACGCTAGTTCCTTCATTGATTTAATACGAATTTGCACATCACGTCATTTTTTAGTAACCCAATTACCGTGTTATGTTAAGAGCTACCTGTATTTTACTTTTTAGGACAATTTTTAATTTATAGCTATCAAAAAAAGAAAAAACACTAGTGACACATTTATGTTATTTTGAAGATCAGATTTATTCTATTCGACGAGTGTGAGCAGATTAGAGACGTTAGAAATGTAATATCTATAGTTTGAGAGCTTCTGCACCAGGACTTCTAGACGAGAACTTCTAGATCTGCGAAGCCGCGCAAAATACAATGCTTCGGATACATAGTTCTTGGTACGAAGATATGTAGAAAGAAGGAGGCTCTTGTAATTGTGGAAAATCCTCAACTAGAACGACCCAAGAGTGTAAAGCCATTTCATTTTTGGGTGCAATTCACTATCGATATTAATACGGATAAAGATGCGTAAACATTCACGTTAAAAAAACAGAAGTAGGAAATTATATACATCAGAAGATTCGGACAAGAATTTCTCAGATATCAGCAATCAGATTCAAAATAATTCAGAGCCCAAATAGTTATAGAGTCGATTGTTGTCGCGTGCCGGTATCAGACTGGCACAGAATCAGTTGGGCACAATCATGGTTTCGTAGATTCTACGGAGTTATGAGGAGCTAGGCCACTATCCAGGGCAATTCAGTGACGTGTACCGGAGGTGCCCGTATCACCCGATCAGACCGTAAATGAAATACGAATTGGCCCTAACCTCGTCTGATTATTATTGTTACAATCCACACGTGACAGCTCGGCTCCCGGGCTCATGACTGGCGACCTGACCCGTATTCGAAGAGCCAAGATAACCTGGAGAACGTCCGTCACAGTCACGACATCATGGTTGAGACGGAGGTGTCCTCCAGATGGCAAGGACCCGCCTCAGGGTTATTAGGCCACTTAAATAAATAGGACGATTATGAGCCGCCTGAGGAGTGGAGAAGGATGTTGATAGTCTACTTTATCTACGCCAATATGATCAATAACGGTATTGTAAACAAATTAGACGTGTCTTTCACTTAGAGTACAACCATCGCAATCCTAGCCTCGGGGCACCTCTGCTGCTGCTTGGGAAGTGGATAGAAGAAGCCTAGGATACTTGGCCATTCAATTAAATAAATAATAATTTGAGGACAAATCAAAGAATTGGAAAGCAGTCTGACGATTTAGACTATGATGCCAGGAATTTCATTTCCAATGTGCAGGAACTCAGAGTATTAACCATAACGTGTACAAAAACGTTCTATCAACTGTAAACCATTGAAGAAATTGTCGTAGGAAGACCATACGCGTTCTAACAAGATTCTGTACCAGTACATACGGCCAGAAAAGCTCAACAATGGCTCAAGGATAACTTTTTTGATCACGTTGGCCTTGATATGTGGCTTCCAAGCTCGCATGATTGCAATCTTCTAGATTATTATGTGTTGAGCACGGTTCAAGGGATCATTAGACATTAGTTAGTGTCTGTTCTCGCTTCTGGAATCGTCTGGAAGCTGTGTTGCTTAATGCTTAATGCTGAAGGTATCTCTATTGATTAAGTTCTATATACATCTGTATGTTAATTGTCCACGACTAATAGTATCCACTCATTATTGATACATAAGCATTAGGTAGAACTGGTTATATCTACTGCTTAATACAATTATTGGTTATCTATTACGTGGAATTCAGAGTGCAGAGATACACTGTGACGTAAATTTTAAATGCAACGTTGAGCCATGGCCATTGTTGTGTCAAACCGGGCGAGTGCAATGGACGTCGGCTGACGGGCGTTTGATTAACTTGAACTATCGATTATCTGTCATTCGAGCACAAACATGGACAATTTGGACATACGACAGGATATGAACACAATCTCGCGAGGGTCTCGTCGATTCTAGGGCCGGTTAATTAAACGGGATTATATCGAGCGTCGTCTACCGTTCCTGCATTGTCGGGGGAGTCCCCGACATATCGAGTGCACGGACTCGAGTGAATTAGTTTCCAGGAGCGACGAGTCCCCGTCGATCGGACGGGAACAAAAGGGGAACAGCCGGCTTAATAAAGTAACAAAGAGCCGCTAAGTCTGAAGCAATTAGTCCTTTGCGGCGGTTTAAACAGTTTCGAACCAACTTTTCATTGTGCTACACTTTTCATTATTCAAAGACTCCCCCGGCAGCGGCGCACAGCGAGTTGGCCGCAAAAGAATGACGGAATGGTAAAGCCAGCCGTCGTGGGTTCGATTGGACTCGAAGTACACGCGGGTCGATGGGATGGGATTTTAATAAACGCCAGCGGTTCCGGAACTTTCGAACGGGATAAGTCTTTTCACGGATATGACCCAGATCTATTGAGACCCCTGAGGTATTGACCCTTTTCTTTGGAGTTAAGCATACAGAAACGTAACCTTTTGAATTTGCACCTTTGATGAACTTGTACGAACGAATATTTACCAAATGCAGCATTTAAGAATTCATATAAATGTACATTCAGACAGCACGAGTTACTCTACCAGTTTTGATTAAAGAAAACATTTTTTTTAGAAAATGCTGTAACTAAAGAAACTACAAGTATTATTCTTAGTCATTATGGAAAATATAAACAATGAAAAGGAGATTCTCTTTAAGTGTTGCAGCAGTGTTTGATAGATTGAACGTGGAATAGGACAGCAAGACTTTCTGAATGCAGAAAGTTTGGTCCATAACAGCAGAACAAAGCTGTATGTAAGGTTATAGATTATGGAATATAATAAAATACTTAGACAATATTTTTGTATTCAGTATTTTTGAGGTTTGTAACTTAACAACATAAACCGTTTATAAACATATAACCTAGCCGTGTCGATGGGGTCTATTGAGGACCCCAAGATTTTGATTTTTTTCGAATAACTCCTTTAATATAAATCCTACATGTCACAAACTTTTTTTGTATTTGTCTAAAAAAATCTAAGAACTAAATAAATAAATATTATAAATAATCATTGTCCAATATTGTCTGCAATTGCAAGTGCTGCGAGAGCTCAGCCTGGGGCGAGACATCACCGAGAGCGTTGTAATTTACGCGTCATATTGATTAGTTAAAAATTCAAAATATCGACCAAACTATGAAGCATATCATGAATAAGTATTTTTATACTGAGAATAATCCATTTTTAAAAAAATCGATGAAGAATTCTACAATATCTTGGCTTCAAATGCTTGGGGTCTCTGAGCGACCCCCTTCGGACGACGCGATTGTTTTCGAACTGCCTTGATGGATGGCTTAAAAAATGTATACTACTATTTTACTACCCCTTTATTAAAAAAAGCTCTCCACAAAATATATAACTTTAATACATTTCATCTTAAATTGTTAGTAAAGTAAAGATCAATCTTACTATTTTTTACAAAAACTCTAAAAAAATCTTGAGAATTATGGAAATTAGTTTATTGACATTGTTTTTGACGTATATTGACATTGTAAAGCATAATGCTTACTTTATTGTTGATTGTCGAAAGAGTTCCACATGTTTTTGTGTGCTTAGCGTTTTTTTTTACTTGCGGAAAAAAAAGAAAAATAAAAAAAATAATGTGAAAAGATTTTTTGGTTAAAAAAAACATCGCTGTGGTCCCTCAGCCTCCATATTTGTCAGACATGAACCTCCGCAAATTTTTGTAATTCCCCAAGATTAATGATATTTTACCCAAATTGAGGAGTTATATACAGAATCGCTAAAGATTTTTTTTTTTAAAGAAAGTTTCCAGAAGAGTTTTTTGAGTAAAACTAAATCAAATCAAACCTCGTACACCGTATAACTACGATTCCACTTAATAACAAAAATAAAAAATATCATGGCCAAATAAGCTTTTGTATTTGTGTAAAGAGGCTTTGGAGGTTTGAGGAAGCCGGATTTAGGACACATGTCGCCGCGATTAATAGTGACGTTAGTCTGTTTCGCTGTAGCAGGCAGCATTCAAAACAAAGCGAGATTTCCGAACCGGATCCACCCCCGTCGAGTGTGGATGGATGGAGAGGAGCCCGCCTCCCATCCACTGTGGAAACATATTTTCTCACAAAACACAATCGGCCAGAGAGAAGTAGTAGCTTTTCCATCTATTCCCTTTGTTGCGGCAATTTTCTGCCGGTTTTTAGGCCGGCGAGGAAAGTCGAAAGAAATCAAAGCGCCCTTTGTTATTCCACGCGTCAAAGGAGAGAGGGAAGGTGGCACTTTGTCGAAAAGTGGCAAAATTCACACAATAACGAAAATCGCTTTGTTATTTCTATACATCTGTCTTGTTTGGGGCTTTTGTAATTCGCGATTGTGCGATTTGCGCCACGTACGGCGCAAAAATCCACATAAAAATCGGCAGGGGGGATGAAAATATAAATGTAGCTGTGCCATGTAAATCAAGCGTTGCGATTTAGTATCGCATAAAACATCAAGCGGGCGCAACTGGTGGCTTGTAAGACATACGACATGCGATTTGACCGGACGGCGAAAGGGGAAATCGTATCCGTCACGGCCAAGTTGGCGGCAGTGGGCCGCGTCGCGCCACTGGCAACACTCGAGCCACTATGCGTTCGCATTGTTTTATTTTAATTGTGTTTCCGGCCGGGGGGAGGGCCGGATTTATTAAATTTGTATTGCTCCCGCATTCGGCGCGGAGCGAAATCGGGCAAACTTAATAAAGGACCCTTAAATTATGAAACGAAACACAATTCGCGTCTACCCTTTAAATTTATTGGTCTGCCAACGGATTCGCAGGTAACATCCTTAATTAGATGAAACGGATGTGGAATCACATTTACGGCGGGAATTAATTGCAAATTAAATGAAAGAAAACAGCGGTCGAAATTGAAAAGGGAAAATTCGCAGAGGCTGCGAATACTATAAAAATAAACCGGGCCGGATAATTGGATTTTAGATAAATTTTGAGGAATTTTATTTGAATTTTTAATAAGCCACCGGGGAATACCTCAATTTGCAACTCTTAATTTTTAATACGAATGAATTTTCTTTCGGTTATTTTTTACTTATTCAAGAAAGTAATCTAAGAGGCTATTTAAAATATTTCAGCATTGAAGATTTTTAGGTTAAGCAATTTATCGCGAGTTGCAAATCAAACAACTAAATTATTGTGACGTAAATATATATGAATTTATGTTTTATTGTGCTTTGCAATTTTTTGGGGTATCAAAATGAATTTTGATTTATTTTTTACGAAAATATAATATCATATTTATTTAGTTTAAAAAGGAAAATAATGTTTTTTCTGAAAATTGTCAACAATATAGCCTGATGATTAATATGATTCCCAAAGTGGGCGCTGCCGCAGTCCCCCTGTGAACGCTGAAAGAATTTCAGAGTAGGGGGTCCAATAAGAAAATGCATTTATAAAAACTAGCTTTTCCAATTCTTAAATAACACATACAATATACAATAAATAAAATATATTTTTTTAAATCAATAAAAATAGAAAAAGCAAAATCATGCCTAGAAAATCTGAAATTAGATTCTAGTAAACTCATCAGTGTGTGTACTGACGAAGCGCCGTCAATGATAGGTATAGCCTACAACTAGCAGTAAAAACTTTAGTTAAATTTGGAATATGCTGATCTTGTCCTTCATTATGAGATGCGGTGCATTATAAGTAGATATTGGAAATTGAAAAATGCTGTTTATAATTTTTTAGAGCTCGAAAATGAACTACCTCATAAAAGAACCTTATTATTAGACAACAACTGGCTGTTTGATTTAATTTTTTTAGATAAAAATTCATAACTACGAGGCATAAATAAATAAAAAGGACGCATTAGCCTCCATATTCGCCATTTCTAGCTCCCCCTTACTTTCTTATACTCTCTAAGATGAAAAAAAAAACATGAAAGACAACGTTTAGTCAATATTGGGGAGATAAAAATAGAATCATTAAAGCCATACCAAAAATTACGTTTCAGAAGAGTATTATAAGTAAAATACATTGGAAAAATGCTCTAAACGCTATCATCATCATTTGCCTCCATCCAACCGCGGACCCAAGTCGTCTTGGTATGCGGTTTTTTGTAAAGAGTTTCCCTCTCTTGAGCATTGCTGGCATTGGACGTATATCTTATACTACTGTTGGTATCGAATGTTATCCTTCCGACTGTGTCCAGGCAAGTAGGAGGAGTTTTGCTTTGGTATTCGTTTTCCTCTTCTCTAGACGTTATCTGTTTATAACGAGTCATTAATGACAAGTTGCAAGTGATTATTAACCTTATCGCGCAATGACAATCCTTTCATCATGGAAAAGACCTCCTCAAAGACGCCCTTAAAAGAAGGAAGAGGAGCGAAAGCATCAAGACTAGATCATTTATTGGTCAACAGCTTAGGGTTTTCCTTCCCAGAGTATACTGATTCATTCAAACGTATATAACAAGTGTCATGGCTTGTAGGTAACATACATATTATTACGATAATGTAAGTTAACCGCGACTGAGCTAACTCAGTACCTGAATAAATCAATCCTCCAGCGAAAAAGTCTATTGACTATGTCACTGGTCAGAGGGTATATAAGTGGAAGTGACTCATTACCTCCGCATGTTTATGAAATTAAATATTGTATTTATGTACGTAGTGGTTTGTAGGTAACCAGTGTCATGGTTTTTTCTGGGGGGGTTAGGGTAGCAATATCAAAAAAATTTTACCGTCGAACACTGGAGCTAGAATTTATCTTCATATGAATGGAGAGAAATGTTTAATATTTAATATATACATTTTTTTGACAAATGTATTCTGCACACACCTACATGCTGTGCGAAGGATAAGCTAATGGATTAGTGAAATAAATTATACGACAATGTTAATACTCATTTAGATTTATCTAAGTCGCATTGCAATCTTATGCTCTGCATAACAAAAACAACGCCGATATTATTTTCTAATAATATTAATAAATAAATCTTTAAACATTCGTGTGTTTATTTATTTTGGCCGCGTTTCCGACAATTGAAAATTATCAGCGAGCCGTTTCTGTAAAGCCTATTATTTTGATTGAGATAAATTTGCAAGATGTATTTTAACGAAAACACAACAAAGAGGGTGTTATTTCAATTTTCATTCTTTTTTGATGTGACATTCCATTTTTTTTTTAAAAAAAAAAAGCCACTTCATATAATGAAGCCGAAATAGAAAGCACATTGATGGAAAAAAAAACTCAAAGGGAAAGCACCGCTGAAACGGAATACAAAGGAATAGCTCAATGGAAAATAGACCGGAGATATAATACGGCGGCGCTAACGAGAGGACAGCCGCCGATCTCACGTTGTGCACACACCGGGATTTATTATGTTTTCTAATTTAAAACAATTGGAGACGGATGGAGGCGAGAAGACGGCGGCCGATGCTGGTGCCTCTTGATCAAAATTGATTCGAGAGTGGTTCCCGCATCGTGCGTGGACCGGGAATGCTCTTTTCATTGAGCAACGCAATTATCAACAGGAGGGGGACCTGAGTTCTTACTGCACACTCCCCGTTTCTTTATTAAGTATTCATGGCAGGGAAGCCGAAGGCGGGGGTCGCGGCCCGCACGATGCATTTTTAACAGCGCCGCGTGCGTTACCCACAGACAGACTGACTTACACACAACGGCCTCTGAATGTTAACAAACAATAATGTCGGGCGATTTGTCAGGCTGGGGGAGATGGTAACAAAATGTTGTTATTGGTTTTAAATGGACGGCGAGAGGACGGAATAGCAATGGGGATGATCCGTGCCCAATTTTACTACATTATTTTCAGTCAATAGCCCTGGCATATGGCTTCGATGGCTATGACAAATCGGTTTAAATGGGGATGATCACACAGATCGAACTGCAGCAGATTCCGCTTAATTGGGACTGGTAATTAGGGCCTAATCCAAATTAAGGAACTAATAGTAATTCATCATCATCATCATTTGCCAGTTATAAGGCTCTCACTCGCTGAGGGCATGGACCTTGCCAAACTCTCGCATGGTAGTCGAGGCCAAAGGAATCTGAGTCTCACACGTGACGTAAGGGCTCCCCTTTCGTGTCCATACCGCGGTGACCCGAGCCGTCTTGGTATGCGGTTTTTTGTAAAGAGTTTCCCTCTCTTGGCCATTGCTGGCATTGGACGTACATCTTCCACCATGTTGGTATCGGATTTTACCCTCTCAACTGTGTCCAGGCAAGTAGGAGGGGGTTTGTCTCGGTATTCGTTTGTTCTCTTCTCTAAGGCGTTATCTGCTTATAACGAGTCACAAGTGACAAGTAGTGAGCGAAACTTGTTATGAAAACAAAAAAGCGGTATTGAAAAATGTCAAAAAATGACATTTTCTAGATCAAACGAGCTCATCATCTTCAAATACAGACTTAGGAACGTAACTCTTCCTAAGCAATCGTCTGTTAAATATCTGGGTATTTTGTTTGATTCTAAGTTAACATTTAGTTTACATGTATCGGACGTATGTACGAGATCGTCGAGAATGTTGGGCTTCGAATTGAGAAATTCTCATCACATACGTAGCACCTTAGTCATACGAGTGCTATACGATATTGGTTCGGAGCTTGCTCGAATCGGATTCCATAATATGGGCGCCTTATGACGCCTCGAATTCCTCAGATTAGAGAAGATATAGAAGAAATTTCTTAGGTATCTCTACATGAGGGAGTTTAGATTCTACCCAAATTTATACCCCAGCGCATGGGTACAGGGCTGCCTGGGGTATGTAACAGTCGAGGTCGAATTACTTGGCAATGCACTTCTTCAAGCTGTTGGCTGGCGTGATTGGCGACCTAGGTTATTCTGTATTAATCACACATTGTCTTTATGAAAAAAATACAAAATTATAGATTTCCTAAATTAAAAAAACCGCTATTTTAAAAGAGAACTATATTGTATTGTCGATGATCATCAGCTTGGTTTTGGTTAAGTGAAGACCGCCACAGGCTCCACCGTAGTAGCTGCGATGTGGGATGCAGAATGCAGAGAATCCTGGAGAGACAAAATCAAGAACTTTCGGAACGAAAAGGATCACGATCCTCAGACATGAGGGTGCCGACCAAAGAGAGATATTGTATTGTAAAGAAAATCGTGTAAAAAATATTATCTATTCCTTTTAATGGACCGTGTTAGTTTAAAACCTTGTAAAAAAGAGTTGAGCGTTATCCCTTGATACATATCAAATAGTAAAACGTTTTCCCGGTATTTGCGGAATTCACGTTTTCCCGGTATTTGCGTTCAATTATTAAAAAAAACGTAATTAGAGGGAAAACGTACTAAAATACAAAGGAATTTTAATCAGTCAAAAACATAAAAAACGGGGTTTTACTGTATATACCTTTTTAAATAAAGGGATTGATTAAAAAAACGTAATTGGAGGGAAAACGTAGATGAGGTTTCAAATAATATTTTTTTTATTAACCTTTAGGTCTCAGTATAAAAGAACGAACGGCAGCAAGCGATGGGAGGAGGGTATAAGAATTTCGATATTTTTTTAGATACACATGTATACCGTCAATTCTCCTATAGCGCCGAGTTAGGGATAACGCTATAGAAACTCGCCATATAGAAGACTAAGCACTCATACAAAATTTGGGGTTAGGTTTTATTAATTGTATTTTGAAAATTGAACGAAATCAATACATCAAACATTTTTTAAATGACCGTGCTTTATTTTGTTGAATTTTTTCTCAATTTACGTTTATGGTTTGTCTATTAAGCATTTAAAATCGACCTTATATATTTTATAAAATATGAAGTAAAAATTAATGGCTATGTTTGTATTTTTATTATTTTATTTAGAGCTCAGGGCAATTCAAGAGCTCAAATATTCAAATGTCATTAAAACAACAAAGTAAATCTTCTATCGAGTTGGTTATCGACAATTTTCTGCAAAAAAGTTGTAGAAAAAAAAAATAAAAACCACAAAACCTTAAAACGATCATAACACAGACACAAATAGATTATAGTCAACCCTCCTATAGCGCCGAGATAGGAACTAAGTTATAGAAACCCATCCTATAGAAGACTAGATACTCATAGAATGAGTATCTAGTCTTCATTGTATTTTATAAATTAATTGATCAAAAATTTTTCCATTCATATTTTTGAAATGACCGTGTTATATTTTGTCGTCTACCAAAGGACATTGAACTTTATATCACTCGGCAATATATTACAATTTACCTTAAAAATTTGGCGTTTTTTAGAAAACGCCGATCTAGAAGGAAGCACTGTAGGAGGGAATGCCGCACAAGCTCAAGTTAAAATTACATATTATTTTTTTGTACTTTAGTTTTCGTTTTTTAACAACTTAATAAGTTTGGAAATATATTATTTGTGCAATTTTACCCCAAAAATTCTGACAAAATTATTTGGACCAAAAATTTGAGCTATAAATTTGGGAGAATAAATTTTTAATGTCATTTAATTATTTTCATTATTTGCATTAAATATTCTTTAAATGAACATAAGATAAATATAGAAATATTATAAAGATCGTGTATCGCGACAACATAAGATACAGTCTACAAGGTAAAAGCATTTTTTTAAGCGTCTTGGAGAATCATGGAAGCGGAATATCACATAAAATCTTCAACAAAACACTCGTTTCTTGCTAAAAATGAAGAGCGTTCGTATGCTTTCGACAAAAAGTCTTGAAAATGTTGTTACTGACAACTGAATTGTACTTTCTGATGAAAGCACATTTTTTAATCGGGTCAAGAGGGGATCGTACAGTCAGCTGAAGGACGAACAAATGTCAACATCCGATCTTCGTTATAGATATCGTTAAATTTTCGCCCTATGTAATGATTTAGAGATTACTTATGAATTACTAGTACAAATTGATATATGATGACCATAAGTTCGACAATAGCTTTATTGGTCATCAAGATTAGATAAAATAAAGAGTTTTGAGGTTATGTAATAAATAAAAATGGCGATTATTAATTTATTTGTTTTTCCGCCATTTTGAATTGATGACGTTTGAGGTTATGTCATCATGATTATTATAAACAGAACTGAAATATTATAGTTTATCATCGAATAATGCGCATAGTAGTTAAATTAGTTTGAAATCTTAGTTTTGTATGAATGGTAAATATTTCCGCAGGATAAAATACGGTGTACCGATGTAAAATAAAGTTGTGGAGCGAAATTTCTACGTCTACAGTAAATCTTAAGTATACACCGATGCAGGATGAGGGGGGTTGTAAGCGTTGATTTCTGATTTCAACCAGACGCCGAAAGTATGGCCGTGTTTCTAATTAAACATCGGCTGGGAAAACTTTTCGTCGTTCTGGTTTCCGGCCTTGCCAACTTTGTGCAGGTATCGTCGTTAGACTTTACGAACCGGTGCAGCGTCTCCGTAAATTGATAGCGCCCATTAGAGACCGCACATTCGGATGAAATTAGAATACGAGTGCACGGTTGAGTGTAGATTGAGCGCCCCTGTCTACAGGAGCGCCGCGGTAGGTGAGCGACATAGAAAGGTCTACAATTGAATTATTGAAGCTTCTACGGACGCCCTAATACTTATTATAAAAGCCCTATAGTGAGCAGGAGTACTCAACGATATGGCGACGTACGTAACCTAATTTGTTGGCGAAGATGTGAGCTCGAAGCAGTGGTGCATACTTCCGAATACGTATGCGACGAAAACTGGAAAATGCAAATTCTGCACACCAACAATTGCAGCGTCGCATTTTGAACGGGAATTTATCACGCTTTATAAAATATCTAGTGATTTTAACGCCGTGCAGCACTACATAGTTTACAGTAGCCTCGTAAATATAATATAAATGAATAAAATTTCGAATAAAACGTATATATTTACGTTTTAATATATGATGTCGGCATTGTTTATGCATGGAAATAGCACATACCCAACACTACATTATTAAAGAGTATTAAAATAATGGCCTTTACATAAAACGTTCGTGTTTTGCACTAAAAAAAATCTTATACATCGCACAAGTATTAGAGTTTGCATTAAATTTTCACC
Organism: Philopotamus ludificatus; assembly: GCA_022495035.1. Taxonomy (NCBI): domain Eukaryota; kingdom Metazoa; phylum Arthropoda; class Insecta; order Trichoptera; family Philopotamidae; genus Philopotamus; species Philopotamus ludificatus. Next base: position 23,610 of record JAGXCT010034785.1, read on the forward strand.
GTTTCGCGCCGTAATAAAAAAATCTCCGAGGAGCACTACGTCCTGCCTCCGACTCAAATATTCCATTTGGAAAATAATTTTCAGACGCCTTTTTTTCACAAGGTCTATATAGATACTTATATACGTGGAGCAAAGCGTACGCGAACCCCCAGCCGAGCGCCCCTGCCACGCACAATGCACAGTACTAATACAATTTGTGTCGCTTCATTAAACTATTTCCTGCAATTTGGTACCACTGTGCATATCACCCTCTGCATCTTGCATTGGCTGACATATCCTTCTGATAAAAACACACAAATCAAAATTAATGTATCGAGAGGAGCATATGGTGCTATTTACCGAACGGGACGGTCGAAACGTCGACCGCGATCGACCCGTCGACAATTACGACGATTGATTTATAACAATTAATCTCTAATCGAATCCAATTGCATTAAAACGCAGAGTAATAATGGACATTAAGAAAGTTGTTATGACCAAATCCGGAGTGACATACAAAATGGCGATTATGCAATTCATTTGTTTTGAATATTAAATAAATACCTTTTGAATGTATGATCAAGTAATGAATGATATTTTAATAATATTCTGAATTTTATAAATTATTAACAACTTGTTTCACTAAAATTTTTCACATTTTGGGTCGAATCTCCTTTCCAATCTCATTAATTGTATTTAGCGAATATATAAAAAATGTTTTTCATTAATAAAATGAATAAGAAACAACTCTAAAAATCCTTTGGGCCAATACGTCTGGCCCACATAGTGAAAGAAGTTAAGCTTGAAGAATAAAGCTCCAAATATTACAAAGAATCAGATGTTGTAAGTGGTTTTTTTTTAGATTTGATCGCCACCAATCCATTAAAGCTAGGATAGAAATTGATTACTATTTCATACCATTACGTAATATTGATAATAACAGTTGACATAACCTCAAACGTCAAAAAATCAAAATGGCCAATAAATAAATGAATTGAAAATAGTTAATCTGAAAATCGTCGCACGATGTTTTATCTGGCTGAAATATTTACTATACTTACAAAACTGAAATATCAAATTAATTTAATTACTTATTCCATGATAAATCTATGATAAATTATATTGCTTCAGCTTTGCTTATAATTAGCATGATGTCATAACCTCAAACGTCATAAATTAAAAATGGCGGAATAACAAATGAATTGATAATCGCCATTTTCTTTTATGTTCGTTTACGAGAATATTGTTTAAGATTAAGATATCTTGACATGTTATGATGCCTTAGCCTCCGTGTTCGACAGACATGATCTCCTGCGATATTTACCGATATTTAAGTAGAAAAAATATATGAAAGGAAGACGTATTGTCATCTTTGAGAATAAAAAACGACATATTGAAAATTATGTCCCAGTAGTACATTAAAGGGCACAATATTCAAAGGGAGTATTTAGCTCAAATGTCAATAATAGCTTCATTTGGTAATCGCATTGATCAATCAAATGTATATATAATTTTGAATACATTTTAATTACGAGTGCTTAATGAAACATTTTTCTTTCTTTTCAATTTGATAATCTATGAAATTGCTGGTGGCTCCGAATCATATTTTCCATTGTCGCTTTCCACATCGACAATAACAATACGAAAGGGGTAAAATTTTAATGAAATAAAAAAACCACGATTTAATAAATATTTCAAACGTTAATTCCCCCCATTTTCGCCCCTCTTTGCGGCCGTATTGTTCCATTTATTTCTTTCATGTATTACTTTGTACGGCATTTGTATACCGAATCGGAATAAAAAGGACGCAAGTACAACGCAAAAAAAATGTATTTTATCAAATAAAAACTTATAACACATTTCAAACGGATTTTTGCGCGTATTCATATGCAAAACTTTCCACTATGACAAAAAGCAAAGTGTTTCTAAGTCTAGTTTCGGGGCCGTGGGCGTGGAAACTTAATGAAAACTTAAAAAGCTTTTCGAACCCGAACACCGAACAACGCTTTCACGTATGCAAATGCCATATAATATTAATAAATATTTCGCTCGATCATAATTCGTGAAAATAACAAAACGCCGGCGTTTATCAGGAAAAATTTTGGCATGGCCGTGTGAAACCGGCATCCATCATAATAATAATTTCAGACCACATAATTGCCTAATTTAGCTTATTGGAAAACGTGACCAAGAACAAAAAAAAACTTCTGAAAATATGGCACCAATTACACACACACACACCTCGCAGATTATGTATATGATCCATAAACACGCAGGTCGCAACATACGAATGCCATTAGAAGTTACTGCAAGCAATAAAACCCGGAAAATAATAATAATTATAATTAAGGGCAACTCTTTAGTAATAATAAGGGAGTAATTAATGTATGACGGCCGGAAGGAGATGCATATAAAAATAAAATGAACCTAATGAAGCCTCCCAAGTGTGCAGAAATAAGGTTGCGTGGCGTTTTCTAATAACTCGCCCTGGGTTCACTTGGGATGGGGTAGGATAATATACACAAGTATACATATACATATACAAGGGTTGTTCTGAATCCACTAAAATTTCATTATTTAAAAACATATTATAACAGCGGGAAAATAATTGCACCTGTTTTTTCGGCTAATTACACTTTTTTAAACCTAGCCGTGCCGATGGGGTTTATTTGAGACCCCAAGTTTTTGAAAAACAACAATATTCGCTTCTGTGACAACGGGCGTGATGTTTTTTCTCGCTCGCATCCGGTACAATGTGAATGTGGCGAGTGCGAGTGAAGATTAGTAAAAAAATCCAAAATATCGACCATATCATGAATAACGATTTTCATTCTTAGAATAATCCATTTTTTTTTTTAAAAAGTTAAAATTGACTTGAAATGTTTGGGGTCTATTTTCCATTATAAATATACCCCAATTAATACATTTTTGATCTTAAATGGTTTTTTAAATCACTGGAATTTTTTTTGTAATAATAGATTACAACTTATTCATGTATTTATTTACATTTTTGGACGTAGACGATCGAATGAGTTCTTTTCGTATTGTTGTCTGTCTTTCGCGAGCTGGAACAATTCTGGACCTACCAAACCGGTCTCGTGATGTCATAGAACCCTCCGAGATGGTCTGCAGAGAGCTGTACTTCAGGCAAAGAAGCAATGTCCAAAGGATTAAGTTTTACGTCTCTAACAGTTTGCAGAAGCTCTATATTAATCTTAGTACCTCTAAAGTGGTTTAATCCTACTGCAAAATATCTTCAATTCTTCACAAAGCATCAGATAAGACATTTACAGTAATTACGCATGTCAACTTTATTTATTTTCGTGATTATGAAGTAGAAATTTATCGCTATTTTTGTGTTTTTATTATTTTGGAGATGTTAATTGTAATTTAAGAGTCCTAATAATCAAATAAGGCATTAAAACACGAAAGAAAAGCTTCTATCAAATTGATTATACTACATTGAAGACCACATAAGAACTATAGTTAACCCTCCTATAGCGCGGAGATAGGGAACACGCTATAGAAGACTAGGCACCCATACAATATTTGAGGTTAGGTGTTTTTAATTGTATTTAATAAATTTAACGGAAATAAAACTTTTGATTTTATGACATTTGAGGTTATGTCAACACAAAGAATCCATTTATTGTTATTATTTAATAACTTGCATAGAAATTAAACTTGTTGCATAGAATAAGTGAAGCTCTTGGTTATTCTACCAATATATAGAAGAATCGCATTTAACACTTTATACAGAATGGCCCAAAAGTCACAACATCATTTAAAATTCAAATAATTATTTTTTTAAATTTGATTTCAGATTATTAAAGCGTTATCCTTGAAATTAATTATGGAGAAATTCACGACTGAGCAACCTGTTAATAATCGAATTCAATATAGAAAACAAACGATCAATTGTGCTAACGTAAAGAGCCAACACTTGTCATTTTGGGGTCAAAAAATCTCTACATAAACCAACTATACTTCGTTTATTCCAGCGGTTTCAAATTCAGGGGTCTGTGAGTGATTTACCACGTGCTGGGATACCACGTTCAGGGAGGTCACAGGACAACGTTCAGCGTGTACGCCGAAGCATTGAAGAAGAGCCGTCAATGTCAACCCGAAGGCGGTGCCAGCAGTTGGAGATGTCCCGAACCTCGCTCCAGAAGATTCAAAGGATGCCGCATGTCTATCCGTATAAGAAACAGCTAGTGCAGGAACTGAAGCCAGCAAGATGATCGGAATCGATTAGCGTATGCTGTCCAGATCCAAGAATTGGCAAGGAAAGAAGCTGATTTCATTCACCATCTAATTATGGGCGACGAGGCCCACTTCCACCTAAATGGATTTGTTAACAAACAAATATGTCATTCTGGGGGACAGAAAATTCAAGAATAGTCCACCGACGTAGTCTGCATCCCGTAATAGTAACAGTTTGGTGTGGTGTAACTGCAGGAAGGGTTCTTGGACCTTAATTATTTGAAGATGAGGCAGAAAACGCACTAACCATCACTGGCGAAAGGTATCGAGAAATGCTGGAGAATTCATTGCGTCCTGCAGTCTTGGACACACCAGAGGTATGGTGGCAGCAAGATGGTGCGGTGCTACTGTCCACACAGCTCAACCCTTTATAGGGCAAATAAAAATGCAAAATAATATAAAATATGAATTAATAGATTAACCAAAAAGCGTTCTCGACAAAATTATTACGTTACTAAGGTTGACATTTCTATGGGCGCTCATGGAAATATAGATCTTAGAGCGACTGGTTAATATATAAACCAATTTCAGCCTTTGCCCTATAAAGGGTTATGGCAAATTTTTGGGCGAAGGATATTTTCTCGAAATTCTGAATTACTTGGCCGCCACGCTCACCTGTTTTAACTGCTCTAGTCTTCTTCCTGTGGGAGTATTTGAAAGATAAAGTATGCCGTAACAATCTTCGAACCATTCAGCAATTGAAGGGCAACATCCGTGAAGAAATTGAAGTAATAAGCCAAGAAACATTACGACAGGTGATGATTCACGCCTAGAAAGAGCGCATCAGTGCGAAGAGCAAAATGGTAGTGATTCGAATATGTTGAAAATCTCAAGATGTTATTTTCAAAATGTCCCTTTTTTCGCGGTGTTGATGCTCTTTGCGAGCAATTGTCCTTTTAGCAGTTTTTGTTCCGTCGAATTGAATATTATATATGTGCAATTATTTTCCCGCCTAATATATGATATAACCTCCAAATTATCAGAACATCCCTTGTAATTATCATAATAATAAGCATTACAATCTACATACATGTTAAATTATTATATTCATATTTGTACCCAACACCAATATTAAACTAATTATAATAAGGATTTTGTTTTAAAAGCCATTGACGGTTAAATGCGGGGGTCTGGGGGGAGAATAGTAAATCACATCGGGAATATTTGTTACTATAATGGCAACACCATAACCGGATCTGGGGGTATTCGTATACTCACAGTCGGATGAGACTTGCCAGCGCGGAAAATGTCCCGTCCGGGATATGCGTCAACCGGTTTAAATTTAATCGTCTGGAAAACATTATGATTAGTGGCAACACACATTTTTTTGCAGGTTATAAATTTAAATGTTTGGACGCGAGATTTTTTTGATTTGATAAATGTGAATGAATTTTCATTGCCAATATTCGAAATTTAAAAATTTGGGTATCGGGTACCGAAAGCGGGGAATACTTACAATCTTTCGAGGGAGACCAGGTCCTGGAAGGCGTCCCTCTCGATTGTGTGGATGTGGTTGTCGCTGAGTTGTCTGCAAAAAAATATATAAATTGAATTAATAAGAAAATGGATGAAATTTAAGCTTTCGGTTATGCGATACAGCAGGGGGGTTAATAATTTCGCATAGTGAATGTGGGGTTGATGTCATGTAATTAAAAAAAGTGGTTTTAATATGCTCATAAATTTAAAATTATTAATATACTTCGATTAACATTTTAATTTTTTTATTAAGAAATTTGTTATGTCAATGAACCGATGCATATAAATAAGGACTTATTATATTTTTTATTTATTACAATGTCATCAATTCTTACCCTCGGATTTTTTCCCACCCTAATGGTTATTATTTTTTTTCAATTATATGAATCATAAGATTTTCCTGTCATACATTATGAATGGCTCGAAAGCTTCATACTAAGCTATTATTAGTACCTAATTAAATTATTTACAATAAATACATTTAAAATTACGCATTTTTTACGTCAATTTGTATAAAAAATACGGAAAAAACAGCTCAAAATATTACGTCAGATGTTGTAAGCCGCTATTTTTTTTAATTTGATCGCCCCCAACCCACTAAAGCTATGATAGAAATTGATTATTATTTCATACCATTACATAATGTTGATAATGACAGTTGACATAACCTCAAACGTCAAAAATTCAAAATGGCCGATAAATAAATGAATTGAAAAACGCCATTTTGTTTTATGTTCAAACGCGAGAATATAATCAAGATTAACGTAAATTAATTAAAAAAATAAGTAAGTTGGTACACTTGTTTCTGACGTATCTGGACAATAGTAGCCATATTGCAAGCTAGCTTAAATTATTGTTGTAAAGGTTTCACATATTTTGGTTTGCTCTGCATTTTTTACTTGTGTAAAAAGTAAAGAAAAATTGTATTCGTTGTACAAAAAAATATCAATTAAAATTAATATCAAACAATCATCACAAAACGAGAAAAGAAGAAAAAAAAGGGTGATTTACTTGAGTCATAAATCAATTCTTCTTCAATTAATCTTCTTTCATCGTTTAATTTTCTTCATATTTGACATTTTAAATTTTATTTTAAGTAAAAATAATTCGTAAGTCAGTAAAGGAATCACTATGAGAAAAATTCCAATTTTTAAAACTTAACGGGATTAAGGTAGACCCCCAGGGGTCGATGAAAATTCAAAAAGGGTCTATAGTATTCCAGGGTCTATTAATTATTAGATAATAATATCCGTTTTAATATGCATAGGACAATTCTTAGAATGTTTGATGCAGCTTTCTGTTGTTGAAAGGGAAAATAACAATTTTGTTGACATTCAAGTCTACGCTGACGACTTAAAACAATAAAAATAAGATACCAATGCCCTTTATAAAGTTTTGGAAAGTTTATATATCTCGTCTTGGATTATAAATCCATCTGAATACGATACAACCAATACTGATTTTTTCGTTACAAGAAAATTTAATTAAATTGAAAGAGGATTTGGAAGATAAAATTAATTTTTCACCTAGAACTTTTATCTAGTCGTGGTATTTGCCTCATTACTGAAGATTATAGAAAAATGCAGGAGCGGCTCGTCCTTAGGGGCAACCGGTGCACTGCCCCACACACATTTCTTCTAATAAAAAATAATAATTAGCTAAAATATGCGAACAGAGCCATATTTGTATGTGTTTGGGCATTCTTGCATCCGCCCTGGTCACGTAGTCACTAGTAAAGGGAAGAGTTCCGTATTACCGTATACAGAAGGTCGCTTTTTGTTTGCTATGTGAAGCTCTGTTTGGGGCAGACCTGTATATGCCCCGATAGTCTTTATTTTCACCTCGATTCAAGAAATAAACAATACCGCCAACATTTCTTTTCTGGAATTTTAACATTATCATCAACTGATTGTTGAAAATCTTTTAAAGTTCCCATAATTCGATCGATTGCCGAATCTCTACTGTTTGCCCGGAACTATGAAAAGAACCGATTTATACGGAAATACGATGAATGCGAAAACGAAAAATCAGTGTTCTACAATATTTTATTTGTATTTAAATATTAAAAAATAAATAGAACATTATTACATCAAAAAATGATTAATTTAAATGGGAAAAAAAATAATCGTGAAAAGTTGGGGCTTGGAATTTCCACCTCGATGAGTCATATCACGTGAAAACTGAGGAATCAGAGTAAGGAAAAGTTCTGGATTTAGCGATTTCACGGCTTACTGGATATCCGGCTTTGGCGAGCTTCATTGCATGACCATATCGCAAAAAATATAAATTGTATTTATATAGAAATGTGCTATTTAACCCGCAAGACGCCGACGGCAACAAAGTTGGCGAAGATCGCGATAACAAGCAAAGCTTAGATCGCGTACATATTACAAAATACGCCATGTATTATAGATGGAAGATAAAAAAGGGTGTTCAAAGGATAAGGTTCAGCGCTAAAGAATCGTTTGGTGTCAAAGGACCGGGTTTACATCTCAATGCAAAAGGCTGTGCATAAAACTATCAATGAGAGCGATTCTATGGTAGTTCTTCGCGCATGCATAATAAGCAAAACCCGTCGGCACAAGCTGAGTTCAATTCTTTGACTAAAATTTACATGACTAAATAATTTTAAGTACCGCACTCCAAGTGTAAGTGGCTCGAGTGTGTCTACCGGTTAAGAGTATGTTAAGTGTTTTAAGTATATATATAGTAAAATCTGGAAGGAGTAGTTGAATAAGTTGATTAATTATGCCTGAGTGGTCCATTAGACACGTGCCATGCTGAACCACCATCGAGCTGAACGCAAAATGCAATTTTAGCCAAAAAAAATATAATATTAATATTTTTTCTGTTGAAAAAAGTGCCGTATTGAATTTCGACGAATATCAATGCCGAGAGGCCGAAACCGATTAATCGGCAAACTTTAGCGTTTGAGAAATTGGTGAAAAATCTTATCCTTTTCATATTTCCGCTTCTGTTCGGGCGTAAAACTTAAATTACACTTTTAACCTGTCGGAGACGGCAAAAAGCTTAAAATATAAGGCGACCTTTTAAAAGTTGAACACGCCGGGCCTCCAAGTTTTTAAATGTTTCGTTGATTAGAGCAAAAAAAAATATGATGTACTCACAAAGTTTTCAAATTTGTTAACCCTCGAAAGTCTTTGTCCGAGATTATGGTGATGTTGTTGCCCTGCAGGTCTCTGGAATAAAAAAAAAATTAAATAATTTTGCGAATATTTATTCGTATGCCGCTTAATTGCAATCAGCATTAAATAATATATACATAATAATTAAAAATAAAATAATAAATAATTCTTAAAAAATATGTAAACTGAAAAATGATATCTCGATTCATTGTGTTTTAAGGGATCCTTAAAACATTAAAATGCACTGCAAAAATAACGATGAATACGAAAAAAATAGATCGACTTATTACCCAATTTTATTAAAAAAAAACTTGTGTGTTAAAAAAAATGTTTTATTAACACTTTATGAGCCGCAAGGTAATGATAACCCAAGCTAACATGCACGTGTACCCATCTGTGGTCAAATAGTAGAATTACATTGTGCATCGCTATCAGAAAAAAATGCCAAGTGGGGGATGGCTCTAACGCCAAAAGGCGTGAACGGCTCATAACGCTTGGCTACAAAATCACGCCTTTTGGCG
>JAGXCT010034786.1:0-32178 GCA_022495035.1 Philopotamus ludificatus
ATGATTTTAATGAATTGTTGTTTTTTGCAATATCTACTACTGTTACTATTTTATACATAGCCATAGATGTTGGGGAATAAAACACGGTAAAATTAGAGAGGGAGTAGGTAACTTTTAATTATATGGACTCCCTACAGCTTCTCCATTAAGGCACTACTGTGAGGCTTGCGTGTCTTATTTGCGCAATATTCTTATAAGATGTAATAACCGGCTTCGGCGTTATTATTAAAGGAGAAAAAAAAGAAAATTGTAATTCGTGGAATTCGTAAAATCTTGCGGAAAAGCTCATAAAATTAAAATAAATATAATTTGGGTAGTAATCATTTTATTTTGCAATGCATTATGAAGAAATGAGAATATTTACTATCTATTAAATTAAAAAAATAATTCTCATAAATATAATAACAAAATATTCTCGTAAAATATCGAGATGATCCATAAAAATCAACAATCGGAAAAACATCATGATCCTGCTTGCTACAAATTTATATGATTTCATTAATAAACCATCCGTCACGCCGTTTAAAAACCATCCGAAGAGGTTTCTTAAGTACCTCAAGCATTCCGTAAGTACATCAGTCATTGATTAATTCCTCATCTAATTTTTTTTAAATGGATTATTCTATAATATGAATAAAAATAGTTATATTTTAGATTTTTTAACAAATCAATATGACGCGTAAATGACAACGCTCTTAGCGAAGTCTTGCCGCAGACTCGCAGCACGTGTAACCCTTACGTTTCACTTGCACTCGGCCCATCGTACCGGATGTGAACGAGAAAAAACATCGCGCGCGTGGCATCAGCAGCGAATATTGTTGTTTATATATATATTTTTCGCAATTGCAGGCTATTATTTATAATAAGAATTCTTTAAGCTTTATAAGATAAATACAAACAGTTTGTAACATGCAGAGAAAAATCAAAAACATGAAATTCTCTAAAAAAAAACCGCTAGGCACGGCTTGGTTTATGTATTTTCGTATTCTAATTGAATTTGTGTATGAATAATCACTAAACTACTCACTAAAAACAATAAAAAAATACGTCCGTACAAGACCAAAAACATATGAAAAAGCATTATGATATTTTAATTTTTATTTAAAGTAATGCGTAAGCAATTAAATTATTAACATTATTAAAAAAAACTAAATGAATATTTAACTTATCATGAAGTTTTATGCACAGGTAATATATTTATTTTTCGATCAATAATACTTTAAAGTAAGCATACTTCATCTCGCTTATCAATATAAATTTCAATAAATAAACTTTAAATAATAAATCTTTTATTTCTATTGTGAGTAGTTTTAGATTACATTTTTTTAAAGAAAAAAACATTCCATATTTAAATTAATAATATTTAAATCAAATTTTTTATGATACTTTTTCCAGAATTGCCATAAAATTTCTTCATTTTCATGAGTGTGTGGTTAAAATATTAATACAACAATAAATTAAATATTTTTTTTTAAAAAAAATAAACTCGAAAATTGTGTGACTTTCGAGGACGCTCGCCGTTCAAAGGGTTCGAATATTCTTTCCTATATATGCAATAAAAATAATTAGCAAATCTTTTTCAAATAATTTTTCTGATGTGATCATGTGATGCTTTATAAATAAATTGTCGTATTTATAAAGAGTAAGCAAACTTTCGTTTTTGTTATTATTTTTGTTGTAAAATGTATTTACACAAAAACTATGCAATAAAATTATTGAATATAATCTTAGAAATGAAGAATAAAACCAATGCCGAATGAAAATATTTATTAGTCAATCTTCAAAAATTGACTGTTTAAAAAAAATGCTTTAAATTTTCAAATTACGCCAATGGTGTAAGCTTCAAAAAACCAAGAAATAAATGGTTTCTTTCTTGTATACCTAATACTTTAATCACCTATGCTCGTAAGCAAACTTTCTTCTGTGTTATCAATTTTCTGGTGGCTACAAAACTAATGATGAAGAGAAAGACATTAAAAGTTATTAGTATATACGTAATATTGTTCTTGAATATAAGCATTCAAAAAAGAGGAAAAAACAATACGTTCAATGCAGAATTAAAATATTTATTTTTTAGTTAATTACAAAAATTATACAAAAATAATTATAACAATAGATATACTTATTTCTCCGTATTAAGTTTTTTTGTTATTCTTTTCGAAAAGATAAATCTTTTTATGATGAGTTTATACATATTTTTTTAGTAATACATCATTTATTACATATTATTTGGCCAGGATTTCCAAAACATATCTGCATCCTCATTATTTTCATGAGTGAGTTTGGGATGCCTTCTTCGGCCTTTGCGAAGACTGTGACTCATGAATTCGGCCTCATCCTCCTGATTTTCGTGGGTATGCTTTTTGTAATGACCCGGGACTGGATATTTAGGATCGTCAAAATCTTCTTGGTCATCAGCCATTGTACAGACAATAATTGCAAAGAGGAAGAGGGCGAAGAGTTGTATATTCATTTTCGAGTTTTGCGTTCGAGCACACGACTGCACTTGCGAATAAAGTGATGGTTTTAATATAGAGTACACGGTATATATACTAAGCAGATGATAATAAAGTATCCATTAACACGCATCTATCAGCGTGGTTCGTGATCAATAAAAAAATAATATTTATTTTATTTCCTGTATATGACATTATTGCGGATTTTATTATTTTTACATATATAAAAATACTGAATATGCTAGGGACTGAATTCTACAAAATTAATTTTAATTGAATAATAAGAATAGATGATCGATACTTAATATCCACTACATAAATACATAAACCTAGCCATGCTTAGCCTATTAGGAATTACCATGCTTTTTATTTATCTCTGCATATCACAAACTGTTTGTATTTGTCTAAAAAAGTCTAAAGAAAACATATTATAAATAATCAATGCCCTTTGCACTTGCGAAAAATACAACAAAAATATTCGCTGCTGTTGCGACGCGCGCGGTGATTTTTCTCGCTCGCATCCTGTACGATGTGCCAAGTGCGAGTGAAACGTGAAAAAGGCGAAGAGTTGGATTTTCATTTTCGAGCTTTGAGTTCGAACACACGACTGCACTTGCGAATATGGAGTGATGATTTCAATATAGAGTGCACAGTTTTTATACGAAACAAATGAGCCATTACAGAAGATACAAGACTGAAGGGCTATTTTATAGCTCAAATTAAATATTTATTTTCCAATTATCCCCCTATAGCGAGACAAATATCTGGTCATTCTGAAATAGGCAGCCTTGTGTATTAATTAGTTTATAAACTCGAAAATAGATTTTTTTGTGATATAGCTTGTGAATGCCGTAATGTGTAATTATTTATAAAGTATCATTTTTATCACAAATGTAGTCCTTTGAGTTTTACTTAAAATACATACTCATGAAAATAATAATTTTTACTATTTAAAATATTTCAGTTCGTTTTATTAAATAATTTATATTTAATATTTCTATTTAAACTGTAATTTGAGACTAATGACGGATGATTTTTCATTAAAGCTACACTGTTTTATTTTATTTCTACTCATTATTTATATTTAATTTTATCAAGTATAATAGTATAGAGTAGTATAATATAGTCTAGTAGTATACAGTATATAGTAGTATAGAGTATATCGAAGGTTCTCTAATGATAAGATTTTGAGAATAACACAAAAATCTTATATATATTCTTTGAAAAAAGTATAAAATCAAATACAACTAAGCGAAACGAATATATTTATAAAAAAATAATACAAAAATTAACCTTTAAATGTGTATACATAGTTTTTTTTTTTGCAGCTATATATTATTAAATAAAATTATCTTCATTTTCAAACTGAAAACTGATCTTCATTTTCATGAGTATGTTTATGATGACCTCTTCCACCTTTATGATGACTGTGATGACTCATGGGCTCGGGTAAAGGGATCTGATTTTCATGAGTAATATAGTTCTTGAATATAACCATTCAAAAAAGAGGAAAAACAATACTTTCAATGCAGAATGAATATATTTATTTTTTAGTTAATTACAAAATATACAAAACAGTCTTAACAGTATAAGTGTAATTATTTCTCTCTAGTAGGCTTTTTTGTTAAACTTTTCGAAAGGATAGAACATTTTATGTTGAATTAATACATATTTTTTTGGTAATAATTTTAGTAATTTGCATCATCTTCATTTTCATGAGTATGTTTGTGATGCCTTTTTCCGCCTTTATGATGACTGTGATGACTCATGGGCTCGGGTGGGGCATCCTGATTTTCATGAGTATGCTTTTTGTAATGACCCGGGAGTGGATATCTAGGATCGTCAAAATCTTCTTGGTCATCCGCCATTGTACTAACAATAATTGCAAAGAGGAAGAGGGCGAAGAGTTCAATTTTCATTTTCGAGCTTTGCGTTCGAGAACACGATTGCACTTGCGAATAAAGTGATGGTTTCCATATAGAGTACACGGTATATATACTATAAAAAATAAAAAAAAACACTTAGCTAACACATTTATGTGTGCGATCCGTGAACATTTAATAAATTCATATTTATTTTATTACTCGTTAATGCAAAAATATATAACTCTGTATTACTCATTAAAGTGTTATCTATATTATTTAATATTACAATTACTAGGAAATTATCGATCTACTATGTAATTATATTTAAATTGTTAATTTTATTTGTAACTTTATAAAAGATTGGTTAATCATGAGTAACAAAGAATCATAATTGCCAAATATTCTTTAAAATTGTCATTATAATAAAAAAAATACATGTAGATCATCTAATAATAAATCTTACAAATATTTACGTTTTTAAATAATATCTATGCTTTGAATTGCACGTAATTTGTATGTAAATATATATATATATATAACATTTTTTTTATTATTATTATGACATATAAAAATATGTGTAACTAATGTCAAGATTTGTAGATAACAAAAAATCACGATCGCCAAATATTCTTTTAACAAAAAAATACGTGGTATGTCGATCATCTAATAAAAAATCTTAATCTTAATATAAATCAGATTATAATTTTTTTATAGTGATTTTCTTTTAATATATAAAAATAATAAAATCACAGTTATAACAAAAGAGTAATGAAATTTATTATTACTATAGACATTAATTTATTAAATGCTCACGATATTTTTTTTTATTATTTATATAGTATATATACCTTTTACTCTGTATTGAAGCTATCACTTTTCACAAGTGCAGTCGTGTGTTCGAACTCAAAGCTCGAAAATGAAAATCCAACTCTTTGCCCTCTTTCTCTTTGCAATTATTGTTAGTACAATGGCGGATGACCAAGAAGATTTTGACGATCCTAGATATCCACTCCCGGGTCATTACAAAAAGCATACTCATGAAAATCAGGAGGATGAGGCCGAATTCATGAGTCACAGTCTTCGCAAAGGCGGAAGAAGGCGTCCCAAACTCACTCATGAAAATAATGAGGATGCAGATATGTTTTGGAAATCCTGGCCAAATAATATGTAATAAATGATGTATTACTAACAAAATATGTATAAACTCATCATAAAAAGATTTATCCTTTTAAAAAGTATGACAAAAAACCTTATACGGAGAAATAAGTATATCTACTGTTAAGATTATTTTTGTATATTTTTTGTAATTAAATGAAAAATAAATAAATATATTAATTCTGCATTGAAAGTATTGTTTTTTCCTACTTTTTAACGGTAATTATAATTATAAACTAAAAATTTTCAGGTTATGTAGTACATAATCGAAGGTATAGACGTATGATCTTAATTTTACAATTTTTAACCAGTGATTCTTAGACCAACGAAATAAATATTTTCTTGTACTTAAATATTACTTGTAATTTATATTTCATTTAAAATTTATTTATCATGTGTTGGTAAATATAGTTATGAATTATAAAACATTACATATACATATAATCCAAAGATATTTTTTTACGAAAAGTGTTAAGTGAATGAAAAAAAACATAAACCATTGATGAAATTTATTTTTAAAATTAAAATATAGGTACATATAATAAAAAAATATAAATAAAAAGCCTAGATATCTTCATGGAAGAGACCCAGACTCGCCGTCGGGTTGTTGGGTCGGTAAATTTTTTTTATATGATGTGGTAGGCCCATGCTTCTTACGCCAAAAGGCGTGAGCGGTTCATAACCGTTGGGGCAATTTTACGACAAAAGGCATCAGCGGTTCTTAAAGTGTTAACATAAAAATATGAATAAATAAAGCCCTTAAAGATTTTGAGTCCTTGAATTGCATATCTTCTTGATATCGGGTACAATATCGGTAAGTAGCATTCTAATATATGTTGTGGCGTCGAGCCTGTTCCTGCACTTTGACTTTGTTGCAGCATAATAAGAAAATCCTGCTGTACATAAATAGGTCGCAAAAAACGGAACTAAAACAACTACTTTGTTTTGAACAATTGGGGTACACTTGTGACAAACTCGCCCATAAATAAAAATGTAGTTTTTGAATAATATTTAAATCCAATAATAGGAACTTTTTTTTGTCAAATGGACAAATTTCAATATAGTGAGTAATTAGACTAAATTAATATACAAGAATCATTTTTTAATGCGCCTCGCCTATCACTCGCCTTTCAAATTAACGTATTTTCTATTGAAAAGGGGTTAATTTGAAATGCAGAAGAGTGTATTTGAAATGAATAACCTGTACTATACGAGAAGAGTAAACTTCAAAGTAAGCATATTTTCATCTCGCTTATCAAAAAAAAAAGAATTGATTATTCGATAACGAAACCTCAGTATTTTTTTATTTTTTTTATTAAAAAGCTACCGCCCCTTAGTCCACCTGAGCGTCCCCCAAATCCTTCTGGAACCACTATTCCCCACCTAGAAAGCTTCAATGCCCACAGGGTGACGGTATCGCCTACTTAAAGCCAATGATGTAAAGAAAGACATCAAAAGTCCTTAATATATAATTGCTTAATATTTATTCTGAATTATTTTGAGTATTTCTTCTTAACGTTAAATGCTTTGATAAATATAATTTATGAGCGGTTGAGTTATTACAGATAACACTATTCCTTTTCAACATCAGGGATGGTGTCATCCATCAATTAAATGCCCCAACAGCTCGCATAACAAATTGTTAAATCATGGTGGCAACCTCAAAGTTCCATGAAACATTTCGGCTCTATTAATTTGAATGTCGTTGCGAGAGCGGAGCGCAAGTTGGGCGCGGGGAAGCCCAGAGAGGGCCCCCTATGATGAAGAGGCTCTACTTGTTGCTCGCGTTAAGCACGGGCGCCGTAACGAGACCCCCGAGAGGGTCCAACTGCCGTATATCTTTGTAAACGTCCCGCGGGCTAAGTGTGTTTCCTGGGTCCAACGATGCGTCGAGGACCACGCATGCTCCGAGTGATTTTGGCCATCAATTTTGAAACGAAGAGCGGTTTAGCGCTGCAAATGGGAGTTGTAAATACCGGCCGGGGGTTATAATTAATTTTGCTCCGGTCGTATTGTTAATAATTAGCAATGTGATGTGTGGAGAGGGGTTGCAGATTTTAGACGCGCTCTTGGAATTGCTGTGGAAATTTAATATATTGAAAATAATCAATTTATTTAATTATTCATTTTAAAGACGATGCGTGATTGGCATTACAGAATAACCTAAGTCGCCAATAAGGCATAAAAACATAGTAGTATAGCGCAAAAAATACATAATTTAAATTATAAAATAAAGAGAAGAAATATATAAAAGTATAAATGTAAAATATTAAAAAAAAAAATAGTGAAAAAAGAAAATAACGTATACAAAAGATCAACGTAATATCGATATTTGACATCAAATAAATCTACATATTTGGTTATGTGGTCGAGCAGAGTAATAACTCTGGTTACCGGGGAGTTTTTGAGAGCACCTGTCCTCGCATTTGGCGAAAGAAAAAGCACACGCGAACGAGCTCAATGGTAGTGAGGTGGCGCCCATAAGGGCAACTCGCACAGTACAAAGGGTCATGTACTGCGCCAACCAACAGCTTGAAGAAGTGCTTTTCCAAGCAAATCGACCTTTTTTCGAGGGTTATATACCGCAGGAAGCCCTCTACCCATGCACTGGGGTATAAACTTGGGTAGAATCCAAACTCCCTCGTGTAGAGATACCTAAGAATTTCATTTGTATCTTTTCTACTCTGCGGGAATTCGAGGGCGTCATAAGGCGCCCATATAATGGAACCTGATTCAAGCAAGCTCCGAACCAATTTTATTAATATTTATACAATAATTATATTAATCGTTTTTGCGTGATATTCAGTAACCCTAGTATCCATTATTAAATAAATTAAAACTGGCCAAAGACCCTTGATTTGTCTAGTTGAAATCGTTATGTTTTCAACTCACACGTGGAAAATTTCTATGACTTTAAGTCAAGACCAATACTTTAAGTCAAGATTGAATATATTTATGTTTTAATTAATAACTAAAATTATCCGAAAATATATAGTACATTTCTAACACTATAACATTTTATGTTAAATTTAAACGTATTTTTTTTAGTAATATTTTATTAAGTTAATATATTTGATATCTTGTGATAATAAATAAGAAGTGTTATATATTTATTTGAACCAATTTCTTAAAAACAGTGGCATTTTTTTAGGACAGGTACCATTAACAACGCCGAAAATGAACCCAATCGTCATAATGATATTTTTTTCTGTATCGTGGGATTGTTACGGAATTAATAATAAAAAATCTTAAATATAGGAAGACAATAACAGCACAGTTCTATTGTGTTTAGCTGGAACGATTAAAAAAAGCGATTTACGGAAAATGACCCAGAATATTCAATAGAAAAAACATATCTTTAATACGATAATGCTAAAATCACTCGAGCTTAATTAACAGAATAATTATATTCACTCAATTACTTAATTAATGTAGCACTTTTTTATCTTACAGTTCTTTTAAAAATGTCGAAGTATTGAAAACAGGTCTCAATGTCTACTCTTCATCGAAATGAAAAGCTCTTGTTGCAAAAGGCACATAAACTCTCTAGAAATATAAGAGAGAGTTGTTAAGCTATCATAAAAGAATATATAAATAATAATTGATATACAATTTTAAGGTGTTATTGTCTTAACGTATAAATAGTTAGAGTGCAAATGTGACAAATATTTATTTTTTATTTTTTAAATTTCGATATGGAGTATATAAAAAATTGCAAATTCATTTAAATTCCACGAGAATACAAGGCTTCCAGCAATGTGATGGATTACGGTTAGAAAATATATATATTTATTAATATGTATTCATATTCAAATTATTGTAGAATATTCTAATCACGTACATAATTTAAAAATATAAGACGTATTTGGAATTTTATAACAATATTTGGTGAAAAAAATAGAATGGATTAGTTTGCGTAAGAAAAATGCATAAAGTTTTGTCAAGCATTATTGAACGACGTGATTTATTAGAGAGAAATTAATTCGAGAAAAGCTTTTTTTTATGAAAATTTGTATTGGAAAACAGTTTTATTTGCGAATTTATTACAATATGATTAGTTTCTTCAATAAATCATAATAAAGTATTGTAATTGACATATATTGATCATGGTTGAAGATATATAGTTCAGAGTAACTTACGAATCCGTTAAAAGCTATTTATTTGATATAAATAATTATAATCTGCATTGGTTGAAAATTATTTGAATGGCAATGCAGCAGCTAGATTCTCATTATTAGTTGAAAGCTTTCGGATTTCCTGTCCACGTGAACATTCTATCATACATCTGTACACATTTGTGCAGACAAACTTTAACATTAGCGATGTCAAATCAAGTTTTGTTTCCGAGTAACACGGACGGAATAAGGCTACGGTTAATCCCCTTTAAAACGAGTAAAACGTATCATAAATATAAATTTATGTAATATAATTCAGATTGAATTTTTAATAATAAATATTTCAATAAGACGGCTATTAATATTTAATATCGAAAGCACGTCTCAATTAATTTAATAGAATTATTAAAGAATATTTCATTACAAAGGGAAATTTTCTTAAGGTTTCTAACGTTTCAATTAACCCGTTCTCTGAATAATGTTGTGGATAGAATAAAATTTGTAATAAAGAAAAATATTATAATTATCATGATTATTCATAATTTAAATAACCCGCCGTAAATATAATAAACGAAATCCAAATACATCTTTTAGAAAATTTTCCCTTACAACGTGTTTTTATGATGAACAAAAGTGACTGGAAAACATAAAGTAGGCTTGAAAACGGAGAACAAAAAGGAGAAAAATTTGAACGAATTCATGGAACGGACGAGTGTATTTTAATTTATATGAAGAACACAAAGTTCGACTACACTTTCATTAATTTTTAATAAAGCCATACTTTCGTAATTAGCATTATTTTTAATTAAAACGTAATTCCCCGGGCAGCTATCGGCTGTATGCGATGTTTATCAAAGCGTTCGTCGTGAATCGCTTTGGATATTATGAACACATCTCCCCGGGGAAAATTTACTGGAATCCCCCGGGACGGATGTATCACTGGTGGAAACTAACGTGCCATAATATTCAGCATAATTGCGAATGCAGCGAATTGTGTGGCACTCGAAAATGGCAATGAAGGATGTGTAATGCGCAGCTGAACGCAATCACAATAATTTTAGGCACCTAATAAATAATAATAGAACTTTTGTGACATCTCAGATATATTTTTTTATTTTAATAATACAATTTAAAATAAAAAAAACAGTGTAAAAAGTATTAAAAAAAAAATTGTTTGTCTGAAAAAACACTTTAATAATACGTGACTAATGTTAATTAGTATAAACGTTTTTTAAAATATTTTTATACTTCACAAAGTGCAAATTTTGCAAAATTTTAACAATCCAATCTGTTTTTTGTTAATATATATGCAAATTTTATTGCATGAAACCAGTATTTTTTATAAATATTTAATTAATAGTATCATATGATATAGGGCATTCATACATCGAATATTTAAATTTGACTGAGGCGGCTCGAAAACAACTGCGTATTCCTAAGGGGGTCTATTTTGAATGGAGAATATACCACGTGTTCTTTTAAAATGGATTAATCTAAGAATAAAAATATTTATTCATGATATGCTTAAACATTTAGTCGATGTTTTTATTTTTTTCAACTGATCAACATGACGCGTAAATGACACGCACACCTGATGATGTCCCGCCACGGACTGAGGACACGTCGGCATGAAACATATGAAGCCGATAAAGGTCAATGATTATTGAAAATGTTTGTTGTTTAGACTTTTTTAAACAAATACAAAGAGTTTGTAACACGTAGGATTTATTTATATATTATAGAAAAAAAGACAAATCAAAAACTTTGGGTCCCATCGGTCGCAAAGCGTGCGATGTGACCGAGACGAATTATGTTGAAACGGACAGCTACAAAATAATCGCTGATCAATTCTCAAACATATTAAAATGTGAATCAATAAATTAACCTAGCCGTGCCGATGGGGTATATTGGGTACCCCAAGTTTTTGATTTTTATTGAATAACTATTCTAATATAAATCCAATATGCCACATCAATTTTAAATTTCTCTAAATAAGTCAAAGAATAAATAATTTTCATTTTTTTTTCAATATAGTGAAACGTGTGAGTGACACGTGCTGCGAGAGGTCAGTCTGCAGCAGAGACATCGCCGAGAGCGTTATCATTTACGCAACATATTGATTAGTTAAAATATCTAAAATTAATTTTAGAAAAAAATTGAGATAAAGAATTCAGCAATATATTGACTTGAAATGCTAGGGGTATCTGAGAGACACCCTTCAGACGACGTGGTTGTTTTCGAGCCACCGTGACGGATTATCGATGCAAGAAAGCAATCTTGCTGTATCTACAATAGAAAAAATGCGTATATCACTTTTATATCATTAGATCGTTTCAACTAAATGTACAATAAAGTCGCGAGAAGAGCAAAAATCCAAGAGATACAGCGAAATTGCTTTCTTTCTTTGATTTAATATGTTGGCATAAAAAAAAGATAAGAGTATTAACCGATCAGTTACGGCGGCTCGAAAAAATCGCGTCGTCCAAATGGGGTTTATTTGTAATGGACAATATACCCCAAGCATTTCAAGTCAAAATATTGAAAAATTCATAAATATCTTGACATTTAAAAAAAAAATTGTGTTACTTATCAATCAAATGGTTTTGCACTCGGCACTACGTACCGGATGCGAGCGAAAAAAAATATCGCACCCGAATATAGTTGTTTTTTCGTTATCCACCACGGCTAGGTTAATATCTTATTTATTACATACACAAATAAAAAAAGGTGGTTGTAATACGTAATACGTCGCTTAAGATATTGATTATTACATGATTAATATATTTATTTATTTTATCTGGATATTCAATTATGTAGCATATTATAAAAAATAGTCACCACTTATATACTAAGCTCTCTAGTTAAACGCGAATAAGTTTATAAAGTTTTTAATGTTTTTTTGTTCTTCACTACCTAACGACTACTGGAGCATAAAGCCAGATGTGCACTGCGCAATCGATACAATGCGAATTTTCGAACACGAATTGTTGAGCACCGCGAATCCGACTTTGTCCTGCAGGCTCTTCATTGTTGTTTGCTCATCCGAACACCTGAAGTGCATACTGTTGAAACATGTGCATTCTTTTGTCTCTACCAGCTACCCATTCTAATAATCCAATCCTGCCCTGATGGTCAGCCGGGCAACGAGCCGGAGCTTTGGAAATAACCGCCTGGGTGCAATTCAATGGCTCTAAATACCCACTCGCTTAGGTATATATACGAGTCTGTGTTAATTAACAACTTTGTAGGTTATGATTGGGCAGATTGCGAACGGACCGTTTAATCAGAGCCACGTTGTTAAAATGTGCAATTACACAGATTCAGTAACTATACAATGATCAACAGAAATAATTTTATTGAAATTGTGTACTGAAATAATTCTTATTTTGATAAAATTCTCTTTTAATTCAATTCTTGTAGCGAAAAATTAATATTGGTTGTAGTTATTTACCTTCTATTGTAATGTACTTGCTATATAAACCCCGTTTTTGGCATTTTCTACCAGAGCATTGACCAGAGGAGACTCACTGTCAACGTCGTCGTCCTAGAGCCACGTCTCCAGAATTTTATTTTTGTATCTAGTACCAAAGAAATCTTTGGGATTCTCATTATATTTATCTCGTATCAGAGATTCGTCTTCGAGATATTTTTCCCTCATACGTCCATCATTTAAGTGCTGACATCTGCATTTCAACAATTAACAAGGATAATCAACAAAGCGTGTTTCAATGAAACCCGATCTTTGTAAAGCAATCGTCACCTACGCTTTGACGCCAGCGATTGGATGCCTTTTTCAATAATCAGCTATTGAGGCATAACAAATTATTGATAATGAGAACGGATGAGATTAATGAGACCACGTCAAAATACATGCCCAGATGCCAAGGACAAATCCTTGCACCTCCGAGAGTCGAAGAGTACAGCTTCGAGACAGTCCAGAAATTCACATATCTCGGCTCACTTATTACGAATAACAATGAAACCAATTTTGAAGTACGAAGAAGAACTATGCTGACAAACCGGTGCTACTTTGGACTTCAAAAGCAACTACGTACGGGGTTTCTCTCAAAGTTGACCAAAGTCAAGCTATATAAGACCCTGATTCGGCCCATCCTAGCGTACGGATCTGAATGTTGGGCTGTGACAAAACAAGATGAGCGAAAACTGGATATCCTGGAGAGGAGGATTCTGAGACTAGTATTTTGAGCCATATATGACGGCGGGAAATGCCGTATTTGAAGTTGCGTTGCGAAGAGCTTTACCGACTATACAAGGATAAACCGGTCACAGCTGCCCACTGGACAGACTACGGTAGGCTGATCACGTGTCAAGGATGTGGGACAGTCATTCGCCAAAAAGGCTTATGGTTAACAAACCTTTCTGTCCCCAGAGAAAAGGAATACTAAGGCTTAGGTCAGTGGTCGGCAAACTTGTTAGCCAAAAAACCAAATATGTACATTACAACGATTAAAAGAAAAATGACATCCAAACCTGTTTATTAATTTAGAAAACCTTTATTATAATTTTTCTGGAGAGGAGAATTGTGAGACGAATATTTAGAGCCGTATTCGATGACGGGGAATGGCTTATCTAAAGCATTAAGGAATTATGCGTACTATATAAGGATTTACCGGTCACAACTATCGCCAGAGTGGCCAGATTCCGGTGGGCCGGTCACATGTGAAGTATGTGGGACAGTCAGCCACTGAAACCACTTATGGTTAACAAGCCTTTCTGTCTCCAGAGAAAAAAAGACCAAGGCTGAAGTAGTTGGACTATGTACAGGGGGACGCTGTAACATTGTAACTGACGCCAGGTCGAATAAAATGGAGAATGATGATGGATGAGAACAACAAAGCTGTTGCGCCCATTATGACGATGAAAAATGCCTTTAAATAATATAAATAATGTTTTATCATTGATATTATTCCTATATATTGATTATTATTATTTAAATGGCAGTTTAACCCAGAGGGGGTCTTTGCCACCTGAAGGATACTACACCATCTTCCGCTACTTCATCCTACTCCAGCAGAGGCGAGTCCATCTAAATCCTGAGGCCAAGAGTGCGATGGTTTGCCTTCCAGGTTAAACAGGCTCTTAGTATTCGAATCGCCAGTAATAGTCATTAAACTCCTTATAAAATTATCATCGACGCCTAATTAAACACTTTTTACACTTCAATAGACCCCGAAAGGGTCTACTTAGATTCCGTTACAAACAGAGAACATTATACTTATGCTTGAACTCCCTCAAACTAAAGAAAAACCAAAAGAATTTTTAGAAACAATCTCTACATGAGAGAGTGGATTCTACCCGAGTTCTTTGCATGGGCACAGAGATGCCTGGGGTATTTAAGTCTCGAGAAAAGAAGGTCAATTTATTTAGCAAAGTACTTTTTCAATCCGTTGGTTAGCATAGTATAACCCCTTGTACTGTTCGAGTTGCTCTTATGGGCTCTACTGTGAGGACAGATGCTCCCAGAAGCTCCCCATTAACCAGAGTTATTACTTTGCTTAACCACTTAGCTAACTATGTAGATATATTTGGTGTAAAATATCACAATTTTGTCGATCACTTAATTGATTTTCCCTAAACTATAATTCCATTATCCTTATTAATGGGTATTCCTGGTCTATACGACTGATGATTTCAATATAGAGTACACGGTATATATGCTTATCTACCACTGAGGTTCGTAATTATTTATTAATAAATGTTTATTTTATTACTCGCATGTATAATATTAATATAAAGCCAATTTTATTATTTTTATATATTTAGAGATAATGTTTATATTGCGGATAAATTTAACAGAATTAATTAAAATTAATTATTATTAAGGTTGACTTTAATTTAGCACCACTATCAAATATTCAGCATTCTGTAATTATGCTCGTTTCTCCGGTAATCTTCGAATACTTACAACAAGTCCGACGGACTAATTTATGGATAACTCGAATTAAATATTAATTTTCCAATTAACTCGATACAACGAGACGAATATCTGGCTGAGGCCACTTTAAGGGAGGCAACTTTGTGTATCGATTAGATTTCGAACTCGAAAATATATTCAATATAAAATCAGATATTCTTAATCAATTTCCAATTGTATGATAATAATTCTATAAATTATTAAATAGTTAAAAGCCTCATTAAAAAATGTTATATGTTACATATATTTTTCAGTAGCAACGTTTATATTACATGTTAACAATGCAATAAAAATTGTCATCAGTTTCAGCGTTATGTATTTAGTATAAATACGGTGTTGTTGTCTCTTTGTGAAACTCAGACTATTAATCGGAGTCGTAGGAGAACCTTTACACCAAGTAGCAGTTTGTGCATTGCATAAAGTTGAAAAAAATGAAAACTCTATTCTTTGCATTACTCTTCGTACTATTAATCAGTGTTATTGCGAATCAAGACGACGAAAGCGAACGTTCCGAAGATAACCCATTTATTGGTCATTATAAAAAGCATTTTTTCAAAAATGACGATGACGATGTGAGACGTTATAGTCAATACAAAGATGGAAAACATCATCATAAAAAGCATCACAATCATCATAAAGGTGGTAAAGGTCATCATAAACACACTCATGAAAATAATGTAAATATTGCCTGATTATACTAAAAAAAAGCTTATGGCAAATGTATTATACAATATAAAGTTTTTTTTTATTATTAAAAAATAAATATATTTTTTTTGCATTTGAAAGCATTGTTTTTTTTTTTTAATTTTAAAAAGATTATTATGCGTTACCTTTATTACATAGATTTTAAAAAGGTTTTATTAAGTTGGCCTATATGCAGTGTCAGTGACAATAAGTGAAATAGAAAAACGTACAAAATTCTCACTTGTTCATTTTTTTAAAAATTACTCGGTTTCGATTAAAAAAAGGGATGTAAAAAATATTCAGCATTTTTTCAGTTTAATTTAAAACATATCGCGGTGCAAAAAGCAACGGGAAACTTTAGGACTATCACTCTCATTAAAACCATGTCCATGATCATCCATAATAGGAATAATGCGCGTGGTCACGTTATTAATTAAATTTTAAATAATATGAATAAGATTTTAAACACAATTAAATTAAATCTCAGAATAATTACAATACAAAATTTCATTAAAAAAAGAATAAAATCAGCGTTAATTTATAATAAAATAAATACTAATTTATTAAATGTTCACGTACCGCATTCATAGATGTGTTGGTTACTTTGTCTAAAATTTATCTGATACTGATTAATTGGTGTGATAGGTACGAGCTCGATAGTAGTAACGTGAGGCTCATAAGGACAACTCACACAGTACAAGAGGGTTTTGTAATGAGCCAACCAACAGCTTGAAGAAGCACTTGGCCAAGTAGAACGACCTTCTTTTCCTAAGAGTTTAATACCCTAGTATAAACTGGAGTAGAATCAAAACTCTCTCATGTAGAGATATCTTGGATCTTCTGGATTTTCTCTAATCTGAGGGAATTCGATGCGTAATAAGACGCTTATATAATGGAATATGATTAGAGCAAGATCCGAACTAATAGCATGCAATGAAAACTTCTCAAGACAAAGCTCAACATTATTTTGATACATATAAACTAAAATTCAACTTTGAATAATGGTTTTTAATTTTTCTCTATTATCTGTAGGAATTCGAAGGGTCATAGGGCCCAATGGAACCTGATTCGAACAAGCTTTAAACCAGTGTATCATATAACGCTCTTATAACTAAGGTGCTTTGAAAGAGGTGAGAATTTCTCAAGACAAAGCCCAACATTTTTGATGATCTCATACACACGTCAGATACATGTAAACTAAATTTTCACTCGGAATCGATGATTGCTTAGAAAAAGTCACGTTCCCAAGTCTGGAATTAAAGAGGATCGGCCCTTTTGTCCTAGAAAATTACATTGTTTGACATTTTCAACACTTTAATATTGCCGAATCATGTAAAGCAGGGTTTCCCAAACTTTTTCAGCGACGGAACACTTGGCAAATCCGAAAATTTTGGCGGAACACTTAGCTTATCTTTTAGGTTGGGTAATTCATAATAGTATAAATAAAAATATAAAATGTTATTCAAGAAATATCATTTATTTAACAAATATTACTCCGGTCGACTACTAGTCGTCATTTACACTACGCGCAGTTTAAATGTATTTAACTTTGTCAAATTCAACATATTTACATGCTTTTTTTTATTGGAGTAACAGCATAAAAGACTTTTGCATTTATACTTTTTTATTTACACTTTCATTAGCATCGCATAATAATCTTTTTAAAATAAAAAAAAAACAATATTTCCAGTGCAGAAATTTTACTTTTCAAATAATAAAAAAATATACAAAAATAAACTTTATATTGTATATACAACTACATCTGCCATAAGCTTTTTTTAGTATAATCACACAATATTTTCATCAGTGTGTTTATGATGACCTTTTCCACCTTTATGATGACTGTGCTGACTCATGGGTTCGGCCTCATCCTCCTGATTTTCGTGAGTATGCTTTTTGTAATGACCCGCGAATGGTAATTCTGACTCATCGTAAAATATGTCATTCTTAACTGGACGTGGAAATTCCGGCATATCGTCAAAATCTTCTTGGTCATCCGCCATTGTACAGACAATAATTGCAAAGAGGAAGAGGGCGAAGAGTTGGATTTTCATTTTTGAGTTTTGCGTTCGAACACACGACTGCACTTGCGAATAAAGTGATGGTTTTAATATAGAGTACACGGTATATATACTAAAAAAAAATAATAAAAAAGCAGTCAATAACACCAGTACGATTCGTGAACATTTAATAAGTTCATATTTATTTTATTACTCATTAACGCATACTTTTTTTCTATAAGTAAAGTTAGTGATTAAAATTTTATCTACATTATTTAATATTACTATTACTTAGAATTGATCGATGTACGGTGTAAATAATTATATTCATTTTGCATAAAAAAGTATTTTTTTTTCTTAATTTTTAAAAACTATATATGCATAATTTTGATTACGGATTTTTGTAAGTGACAACAATTTTATGAAATGTTCTGTATGATTTTATTCCAACGTTAAAAACAATTTAAAAAACATATTCTTTGTAAAAATTATTCGATTTCGACAAAAAAAAGGAATGTAAAAAACATTTGTCATTTTTTTAGTTTAATTTAAATAATATCGCGGTGCAGAAAGTAACAAAAAACTATAGAACTATCACTCTTATTAAAACTATGTTTATGATCATCCATAATGATAATCATGCACGAGGTCACGATATTAAAAATTAAAATTTGATTAGGTAGACTATATATCGTCTCATTGATTTTTAGTGCATCTTTCTGTGGAAAGAGGATTACTAAAATGTCTAGTTACCTTTCAGATGATAACATTTCACAGCTTTTTTACAAAAAAACAAATATTTTTTGTAAAAATTTCACTATTCGAACATATGTGACGATTTGGAATATATTTGACACGTTTACCTTTATTAATACAAAATAGAGTTCGTTCATATATTGGTAAATAAAAAAGGTAACGTAGGAGACTGAATTAAAAACAAACATAAAGACTATGCCATATTGCCTTTGGCTAACAAAAATTAACGGAATTAATTAGAAAATAGACCACAAACATTTCAAGAATAGAGAATTCTTCTCATCTCATCTAAGAATTAAAATAGTTATTCATGATAAGCTCTATAACTTGTTCGGTATTTCAGATATTTTTACTGATCAATATAGTATGGGCCGCCCAAACTCAGCGATGTTTCGCTGCAGACTGAGCACACGCCGCTGATTGGGTTCTCGCGGCACGTGTCGCTAGTTTATTTCACTCGCACAAGGCACATAGTACTGGAAGCGAATAAGAAAAAAAAATCATGTATTTTTATTTACAATTTTCGTGGACAATTTATGTCAATGATTATTTAAGCTTTTTTAGACAAATAAGAAAAGTTTATGACATGTAGGATTTATTTAAAAGAGTAATTCGAGAAAAATAAAAAAACTTAGGGGTCCCAAATAACAGCACTGCTAGGTTAGAAGTACTGATTGAAAATCTTGCACATTTAACAACGCGTAACAAAGCAATTTATGTAATGAAGAATATTTCGCTGAGAACTGAACAACACATAAAATGGCTAACTGCGTTATTTAAGGGCTCTGTAACTATAGTGATCGTTTTTGGAAGAAAACTCATAAATTATGCTCAGAATCATTTTTCAGCTCTAAAAATTCGTTTTAACAATCACCAGGATCATTTTCAACAAACAATATTAATGGATTGCGAATTAAATCTAACTCCTCATCGCTGAGATCAGGTAAATAGTGTCTGAATGTATTGTATTGTAACATCATATTCTAATGTTTCTAAATGATACAATATTTAATTTCTTAAAAATTCTTGAAGATCTTATTCTTTGCCGTTAGCAACAAGAGTTAATGATAATGTTTTAAACATTCCCACATTATTTAACCCTATTTTAATCTTGCTCATCAAAGCTCTAAAGGCATCTGTAAATTTTTAACTTGACTCTCTAACTTGAGCCAAACTGAGAAAATAAAATTTTCTTAAACATAAAAAAATTAGGCTCATTTCTAAGCTCAAACACACGCTCAATTACATTTCCTTATGAATGCTATCGAACTGTATGCAATATAAGTACATAATAATCTGCCTTTTGTATCCAAATAGTGTAAATAAATAAATAAGTAAAAGGTATTAATCTTATAATGTAATAATTGCTAATATCATCTTGCAATAATAAATAAAATATATTATGCCCACTGGAAGGGATTGCCACATCGTCTATTCATTTAAACATTAAAATTGACAATTTATTTAAAAATTGCTTAGTATATCGTGTTGATTAACATACATATTGCATATTATTTTTTTAAATGTAAGATACAGATTAAAATTATATTTATATTATTCAAAATTAAATATTAATATAAGAATAGAGAACTCATGCCATACTATCTAAGAATAAAAAAGAGTTTTTCACGATAAGCTCTGTAATTTGGTCGATATTTCGGATATTTTCTCGGATATTTTCTCGGATCAATATAGCCGCAGACTGAGTACTCGCGGCACGTGTCACTAGTTCATTTCATTCGCACAAGGCGCATAGTGCTAGATGCGAACAAGAAAAAAAATCGCGTACATTCTTATATTACATGCAATTGATTAAATTGACTATGCAATATTAAGTAATATTAATATTTAATTTTAAATAATATAAATAAAATTTTAATCTGTATCTTTGCATATAAAAAAATAATAAAACCAGCGTTAACGAGTAATAAAATAAATATTATTTTTTTAATGATCACGAACCACGCTGATAGATGCATGTTAATAGATACTTTATTATCATCTGCTTAGTATATATACCGTGTACTCTATATTGAAGCTATCACTTTTCACAAGTGCAGTTGTGTGCTCGAACGCAAAACTCGAAAATGAAAATCCAACTCTTCGCCCTCTTCCTCTTTGCAATTATTGTCTGTACAATGGCTGATGACCAAGAAGATTTTGACGATCCTAAATATCCAGTCCCGGGTCATTACAAAAAGCATACCCACGAAAATCAGGAGGATGAGGCCGAATTCATGAGTCACAGTCTTCGCAAAGGCCGAAGAAGGCATCCCAAACTCACTCATGAAAATAATGAGGATGCAGATATGTTTTGGAAATCCTGGCCAAATAATATGTAATAAATGATGTATTACTAAAAAAATATGTATAAACTCATCATAAAAAGATTTATCTTTTCGAAAAGAATAACAAAAAAACTTAATACGGAGAAATAAGTATATCTATTGTTATAATTATTTTTGTATAATTTTTGTAATTAACTGAAAAATAAATATATTAATTTTGCATTGAAAGTATTGTTTTTTCCTCTTTTTTGAATGGTTATATTTAAGAACAATTAATATAAATAACTTTTAATGTCTTTCTCTCCATCATTAGTTTTGTTGCCACCAGAAAATTGATAATAGAGAAAAAGGTTTGCTTACTTTAAAGTAGTTTTTTCCAAACTTTGTCATAATGGAACAGTTTGCTAACGCGAGAATTTTAACACTTCCACTCATTTATCGTATTACGCATAATATATTTAGAAATTATTAGGAAAAAAACTATTTTATATAATAAATTAAAAAATATGAATAAATGAAGCACTTAATGACCTTCATAACTTTGAGTCATTGAATTGCTTATCTTCTTGACACAATATTTATATATTCGAAAGAAAAAAATTCACAGATTTTATTTTTATTTTTGAGTGATAAAGAGCCGTCTCCGAATTAAATTAGATGGCAACAATTAATTATTATGGAATGAGCTTTAACATAAATTTTGCGTCGATAAGTCGTTGGGGTCATATTGGGTAACCTAAGTATTTGTTTATTTTCAAATAACTCTTTTAATATAAATCCTATATTTGTCTAAAAAAAGTCTAAAGAATAAATATTACATAAAAGCATTGTCGTTTATTGTCTCCATTTGCAAACAAAATAAAAAACAACAATATTCGCTGATGTAGATGTCACAGTCATAGATGTACTAAGAAATAAACCCTTCTCGATTAAAACGATTCATTCGTTTTTTTTTCTTCAAATTTGTCAATTTTAAAAATATGATCTGTAAACTTTATGAATTTTTTTATCACTTCCTGATTGCATTTGATATGTAAAAAATATATATTCTATACTTTTTTAGAAATAGTATAGAAATAAATATTAATTGAGCACGGAATATTATAAGAAAAACTATAATTGTCGTACGTAATTAAACAAGTGAGTAGAACTAATAAATTGCTAGAAGACATGTTTTATTTAAACTGTAAACAGCAAACCTTTAATATAATTTTAGCACTTCGGTAAATTAAGGGTACACTGAATATAACTTGATTTCGTACTTAATAAGGGATCCATAAATTTAAATCATGACAATGACTGACAAAACTGTAATGCAAACAATGTCCTTGCATCTCCTTGGAAAGTTTAAGTAAGTCAGGTTTGTATGTTTTTATTCTTAATTTTATGCACGATTCCAGGTGCTCATCAATAAGACGACTTCTCAGTTTACTTTTGATTAAATTCATGCTTGAAAACGATTGTTCGCATTAATATAAAGAACCGAAAAGGGAAAAAGCAGCAATCGCGAGTTTTGTCAACTCATCATAAGAGTCAGGAATATTATTCCAAGCGTTGAAGATGATCACGTTTTCCTTCTCCAGGTCTTTCAAAGCAGACCACTTATGTTATGAACTAAGCTCACATTTGTTCTTCTCCAATTTTTTCCAATCAACAAAAAGACGTTAAAATTTAGAGCTCCATATTTCTTTGTTTTTTAATTCCAGCAATTATGTTATTGTAGCATTATATAACGAATCATGAGGTCGCTCTGCTGTTTTTAAATTCCTGAAACCTGTTGAGAAATGCTTCCCTTATATTTAAAATAGTTGTTTGGAATAGTGTTTGTCAATAGATGAATTATTATCTTTGCGATGCTTCAGCATACTCGGAAAGTGAAACAATGTTACCCTTTCAAAATCTTGAGAAAAAAGGGATCATTTGTTTTTGAATAAAATGACTGTTTCTAAAATCGAAAAAAATGTTTTTCTTTTCCCTTGTAGTTTATGATTAAGCCGATTTAAATGAGTCGTAACGTCTACCATTAAATAAAAATATTTGTGCCAGAGCCGCACTTTGCCGACCTCTGGCCGGACAGAATGATTCACCATTATTAAGATCCGATAAATATTTCAAAGATTTTAGGGATGCGAGTCTCCCTCACTAAAAAATCCTTCCAGTGTCTAAACACGACACTGGCTAATTTTAATACCATTTCAGATGGATTAAAATTTATATTATTTGTTTGATACTTTAAGCATTTAATCAATGAAGGATAGATGGCATTAAATTAATTCCAACGAGCCAAAGGTCTCTTGCATACCCCCTGGCCAGTGTTATAAAGAATTCTTTTAGTTATAGTTTTCCCCAGACTCCAATCCGACTACTAACTTAGCTCAGTCGCGGTTAGCTAACTTTATCGAAATAATATGCATTTCACCTACAAACCATAACACTGGTTAGATTTATTCATAAAAATGAATAATTATATCTAGGGTACATTCAGGCATCCTACATAGCGAACGATCAATACTCCCGGAGTTCATCTCTATATCCCCGGTAAACGGCTGTAGATGACATTCCAAAGTTCCGCAGACTATCCACTGGAGATGCACTGAAAATGGATTTATAATTTAATCTAAGAAATATATATTTAAGGACCATATCCTCGCTATTCTCGTTAGGATTGTTCATCTGCATGCATTGTTCATTTACAACATGTTACATCGCTCTCGAGCTTGTGGATTTTCTTTTGAATAATAAAGTTGTGCTTTAGCAGTGAGTGCATCAAGCTTCAAAGCCGGTTTTGAAACAATAAATTCGAGCAGTTTTCCCGTGGCAGGTCCTAGAATTTTTACAGCATCCAGCTGGTATATCAAAAGTATTACATTGCACATCAGAGGAGGGATGAGAGCACCAAATGGATTTTGCGAGTACTGCCTGTCATGCTCATGCCACTTGAGCTACGTATCTTTTACATCATCCAATCTTGAACATCAATCAATCTGTAGAAATATCTTAAAAGCATTTGCTACCACGTGCAAAACACGTGGCACATATTTTTTCCGCTCACTATCCATCGCAGTAATAAATTAATAACATTACTAATAACGTAGATGAAAATGCTTTTATATTTGTTTAATTATTAAATGGAAAACAGAATTTTCACCTATTTTTATAATACATGACTGCTTGATTATGGCGTCAGATTCAATATAAATTTTTGCACAATTACCAAGTTTGGTTATATTGGAAACAAAACAAGAACAAGCCGGCTTTAATCAATTATTCACTCACGTCGTCCGCGGCTTTAGTCGAGGCCCTTGTTTGATATCAGCGAGAAATTTTAATTAGTATCGGCTTACCATATAATTGGAACGTCGTTAATAATTTTAATTACAATATCTGTATCGGAGCCTGGATCGATACTAGTATCGCATCACTCATGGCTCTATCGAAAGCGTATCATTTTTCGTTAAAAAAAAATATTACTCTCCGGAAAATGATCAAGTGGGCTCGTAAAAACTCGAGATTTAACCTGATTTCGATTAAACCCAATATTAATAATTGAAATTGTATAACATGTCTATTAATTATTATTTTTATTATATGAAAATAGTAATTGTTAATATGAGTTTTAAACAATTGCATTATTATATATCAAATTATTAAATTTGTTAATGTTAAAATTACGTTTTAACCAAAATTATAATTGGGGTATAATATTTTTGTTGATTATGATAATTTATTAACATAACATATTCCCAGAAGGTTAATTATATAATAAGCGATATGCCATACAACAAAAATTATGACAAGGGTTATCAAAATTACGGCAATTTGCCGGTAAACGAGATTTTTTTCATTCTAATTTTCAGTATGATAAATTTTTATTATTATTCATGTTAAATATTATTTTTTACAGTATTTAATGTATATGTGGATATAATATTTGAAAAAATGTGCAGTTGAATCTGAGTTCGACTGGATTTATAAATATTTCATTGAGTATATCTCAGTTATTGGTAATAAATAAGAGCAGATTAGAAGCTTTATTATATATTGAAAAATTGTTTTCATTGAAAAATGAATAAACGCTACAATTAAAGCAAACAAATATATTATTTTATACATACGAATATGCAAAAATTTACATAAAAATTATCATTAAATAAAAAATAATAAATAGTTATTACACATATTAAAGTGAAATATTTTAAAATTAAATGCCGGAATTCCTACCCAAGGGTCATCATAAAAAGGATACCGACGAAGATGAGTGAGCTGTAGACGAGCCCACAAGTCATCACAGTCGTCATAAACAACCCACCACTCAACAAAATGAAGAGCAGTATTGGCCATTTCGATAATAATAATTGTAATAAATAATGATTTTTTAGAAAAAAACCTGTAAAACATCCTCATGAGGTTTCACAACTCAAGGTTTTAATGTCCTTATGAGTATATTCAAAAAAATATATGACAGAGAGAGACTAATACATATTTTAGGGTTTATTTTTGTATCATTTTGTTTTATAAATATGATCTTTATTAATTAAAGGTATGTGTTTTTCTTCTTTTTTTGTATTATCCTCTTAATAATTAGAGAACTTTTGATATACGACAATAATCAGAGAACGTCAGCTTTTAAGTGATATTTGTTAGTGAGATGAGGCCCATAAAGCCAACTCGCACAGTACAAGATGGTTTTGTTGAAGCTTGAAGCTTTTCCAACTAGATCGACCTTTTTATACCCCAGGCAGCCCTGCACCGATGCGCTGGGGTATAAACTGGAGTGGAATCAAAGTTCCCTCATGTAGAGATAGATAGGAGGGAAGGAAGTATTTCTCTTAGAATTTTTTCTGGATTTTCTCTAATCTGAGGGAATTCGATGCGTTATATGGCGCCTATATAATGAAAACTGATTTGAGCAATCCGAACCAATGTATAATATAGGATTCTTATAATTAAGGGTATGCATGTAATGAGAATTTCTCTAGACGGATATGTAAAAGGATGCAAAAGGGTGTATTTGACGTAAAAAAACTGTATAATATATTCAAAGCATAGATATTATTTAAAAACGTAAATATTTGTAAGATTTATTATTAGATGATCTACATGTATTTTTTTTATTATAATGACAATTTTAAAGAATATTTGGCAATTATGATTCTTTGTTACTCATGATTAACCAATCTTTTATAAAGTTACAAATAAAATTAACAATTTAAATATAATTACATAGTAGATCGATAATTTCCTAGTAATTGTAATATTAAATAATATAGATAACACTTTAATGAGTAATACAGAGTTATATATTTTTGCATTAACGAGTAATAAAATAAATATGAATTTATTAAATGTTCACGGATCGCACACATAAATGTGTTAGCTAAGTGTTTTTTTTTTATTTTTTATAGTATATATACCGTGTACTCTATATGGAAACCATCACTTTATTCGCAAGTGCAATCGTGTTCTCGAACGCAAAGCTCGAAAATGAAAATTCAACTCTTCGCCCTCTTCCTCTTTGCAATTATTGTTAGTACAATGGCGGATGACCAAGAAGATTTTGACGATCCTAGATATCCACTCCCGGGTCATTACAAAAAGCATACTCATGAAAATCAGGAGGATGAGGCCGAACCCATGAGTCACCACAGTCATCATAATGGTGGAAAAGGTCATCATAAACACACTCATGAAAATAATGAAAATGATGATAATAATGATAATAATGATAATAATGAAATTAATGACAATTTGTGGAAATCTTTGTTGGGTTGAGTATAACTTAAAAAAATGTGACAGATAGAGATATATACATATTCTAAGGTTAATTTTTGTATCAATTTCTTTATAAATATATTCATATTGCATAAAAATGTATTTGTTTTACTTCTTTTTTTAAAAAATATATGCAAGATATTGATTACGGATTTTTGTAATCGTTATGTTATCCTCTCCATCATAAAAGAACCTTTGATATACGACAATGACTACAGATCATAATTCATTTGTTATATTTGTTCTACAAGTTTGACAGTGACCTATTTTCGCTAGAGATATGTATTAAACTAATGCAGAAAGTAAACTATATTAGATAAAACTTATCGACAAATTAGACATGATACATAATAACAAAAAGGCATGAACTTTATCGAAAAACAATTAACAATTAATTATATATTAAACAAACATTTTATCATCTTTAGAAAAATCCGATTCCTATTAATCCAGAGATCCCTGATAAGAAGCGCAATTTAATAGACATCTGTTGATTCTTGTTCTCGAAAGCGTTGCTTTAGTGTTGCTGCCTAAACATTCTTTCTTTTGCTTTAAATTTAACAAACTACCAGAGAGTAATAAAAACCATATATTTTTTTTATATAAAGTCGCAATTCGCGCCGTTTCATAAGATTTGACCTTTCCATATTTATTATAAACGATTTATTTTATGATTATTCTGCATTTTGCAATATGGTTTATGAAAGGCCCTAATGCCTTGAGGCCCCCCAGGGTCTTGGGCCCCCCCGGGACCTCGAGGGCCTCTAAACGGCGAGGGTTTCGGGGGCCTGAGGGCTCCTAAATAACGAGGAGCCTGACGCCTAACATCTATTTATCTTAATGTAGCTACATGTCTGATACTTAAATAAATGTGAGACTGCAGAGAGGTGCAGACCGTTAAATAGTCCTGTTTTCACCAATGCCACTACAATTTGCCCACTTGAGGACGAATCTTTGGCAGATCTAAAGTCACGCGTCCGCGAATCGGTTCTTGATCAGTGGCAGGAGAGGTGGAATTTTTACTTAAAGGGTGGACTACATATTTCTTATTTCCTGATATTAGAGTCAGGCTAAATTGAAGTTGGTTTTCCCCAGACTTTTGGGTCATTAAATTCCTGACTGGCCACGATAATTTCAAGGATTAATTTAAAGAGTTTAATCTAGTAGCATCTTTGCACTGTTGATGTAAGTTCGTATGGCAGGATTTCAGTCACATCTGTGGTCTTGTCCTTATCTGGACGTCGCGCATCACGACCTACTCCATGCTATCCGATGCGGCATTTCCTTTACGGGTCTTCCGGTGGAGGGCCCAATTAGACACATGGACCTAGAGGGCATTTGCTTGCTTTAGATCGACGTTCAGAGAGTTGTGCAACGCTATCTTCCCTCTCCCTCCTCTCTTTTCTTAAGAAATTTAGTTTTATTCATTGTGTTGCACCGATTGAACCGACCCTAGCCGATTTATGCAGTGTGGATGGATGGCAAGGGATGGAACTGTATTGGATCAATCTAACACAACTTCATTCTGGGTAAAAAACAAGAGACTGTTAAGCACTTGCTCAGATATGCGTTAATTCCATCCGCCTGTACCCAGGACGATCTGCCTAATGAAAAATGTCGAATCACGTGATTTATTATTTTATATTTGATAATAATATTTATAAATAAATAAAGGAAAAATGCTTTCTTACGAGACAATAAATATATTAAAACACGTGTAGCATTGACTTGATGGGTTTAACATTTTATTATTCACGATTACAGATATGACGCACGTGTTCTCCGCTATGTCGTGCAACGTTGATTATTTTTTTTACATTTTAACATATCAATGTCACTGTAATTTTCCATGTGTGACCTGAAAATGTAGCGAATACAGCTTGTCATATCAGCTGTCACGTGGCCAGCTTTAATCTTGGTTAGCTTGGTTGCCAAGTATACACTTAGTATAGGGAACGGAGTCGCTTTTTGTTCCTGGATTAGTTTGCAGAATGACGTGGCCGTGGGCCATACCCTGTGCAAACACGTAGATACTGTTCCTGAAGGAAACTATAATGGGAAACTTGCATCTCTTATTGAAAATAACAGTCAACGTTAGCCGACGTTGTTATGGCATCCCGAGCTGCGGTATAGACTTCATAACGAGGGCCACACACGTTGCAAACTGTAAGGTAAGATGGAAATGTATGCGAAATAAGCAAAGCAATTATTTTTTTGTTTTTAGACATACCATTTAAAATTCAAATAACTTTCTACAATTAATCATTTTTTTAAATTTGATTTCAGATTATTAAAGCGTTATCCTTCGAAATGATGTAAACGTGTTAAAATAAACAAATTCTATATAGAAAACAAACGATCAATGTGCTAACGCAAAGAGCCTACACTCGTAATTTTGGGGTCAGAAAACCACCACATAAACAAACTATACTTCGTTTATTCTAGCGGTTTTTAATACAGGGGTCTGTGAGTGATTTGCCACGTTCAGGTAGGTCACAGGACAACATTCAGCGTGTACGACGAAGCATTGAAGAAGAGCTAATGTCCAGCTCCAGAAATCCCAGCAGTTAAGGAGATGTCCCGAACACCTGGCTCCAAAAGAGGATTCAAAGGATGCTACATGTCTATCCATATAAAATACAGCTAGTGCAGAAACTGAAGCCAGCAGATTATCGGAATCGATTAGCGTATGCTGTCTAGATCCAAGAATTGGCAAGGCAAGGGCATAATGGGCAACGAGGCCCACTTCAACTTAAACAGATTTGTTAACAAACAAAACATGCGACTCTGGGGGACAAAAAATCTAAAAGTAGTCCACTAACGTAGTCTGCATCCCGTAAAAGTAACAGTTTGGTGTGGTGTAACTGCAGAAAACGTTTTGGACCTTACTCCTTTGAAGATGGGGGCAGAAACGCACTAACCATCGCGAAAGGTATCGAAAAATGCTGGAGAATTTCATGTGTCCTGCAGTCTTGGACACACCAGAGGTATGGTGGCAGCAAGATGTTGCTACTACCCATACAGCTCGCCTGACAACTAAACTCTTCAGGAAAATTTTTGGGAGAAGGATAATTTCGCAAAATTCTGAAATTACTTGGCCGCCATGCGCAAATAACTTAACCGCAACAGACTTCTTCCTGTGGGGTTATTTGAAAGTTAAAGTATACCGTAACAATCCTCGAACCATTGAGCAATTAAAGGCCAACATCCGTGAAAAAATTGAAGGAATAAGTCAAGAAACATTACAACAGGTGATGATTCACGCCTTAGAAAGAGCGCGTCAGTGTGAAGAGCAAAATGGTGATTATTTAAAGGATGTAATTTTTAAAACTAAATAAAATCATTTCCAAGAAGTGTGTTTTCTGTTTATGAAAGAATAAAAGTGAATTATTAAGAAATGAAAGAGTTATTTCATTTTGGGCCACTCTGTATATTGCACGAATTTTCGTGTAGCTAACATAGAACGCAGTTCTGATTATATTTACGTACGCAAATCACGTTTTTTTTATGATATATAAAAAATATATGTCAATATGTTATACGGTAAAGTATTTCTAGTTAGTTTAATTATTTAGTACTCACGGTAAATACACATATATGTAATTATTACTACTCACATATATATCAAACGTAGTCGAGTTATGACATTTGATTATACGATAACGTCGAGTCGTTTTATAATAATTATTATTCCAGGGATAGTAGGATTGGTATATTGAAAATGTAATACTTAAAGTAATAACATATAAACATATTAAAATATATTTTAATTGTAGCTTTTAAGTAAAATGCAAATGGATATTGAAATATTAATTAAGGAAATCGGTAAATATTGTCACAAATTAATGTTAATATAATATTATTGTTTATTATTATATTTAACATTTTAGTGCACTATGAACGGTCAATTTCAGTTTTACACGTGATACTTCAAGCAGTTTTCAGTATTTTATTGGGCAAAGGTATTAGAGAAGCAATGGATTTTTTAAATGTTTCAGAAGATTATTAAATATGTATTAAAGTATAGAATAAAATAATATTAAAAAAATACAGTTATGGTTCGTCCGTCATTCTAAAATAATTAATTTAATCCAATTAAGCTGAAAGTACATGCCGGACAACGTGGTGCATTCTTGTATTGCAGATTCATATTTGAACACCAGGTGCAATTTGCCTGCATTCGAGTTTAATGCAGGCAGACGGATGCAGTGCTTCGCCTGCATAAAAAATGAAATAAAGCCTGTCTGCGTC
Organism: Philopotamus ludificatus; assembly: GCA_022495035.1. Classification (NCBI taxonomy): domain Eukaryota; kingdom Metazoa; phylum Arthropoda; class Insecta; order Trichoptera; family Philopotamidae; genus Philopotamus; species Philopotamus ludificatus. The sequence goes on from JAGXCT010034786.1 coordinate 31,278, forward strand.
ACCTGGATGAGCTGAAACAAACTTTATGATTCATAAAATGCTGCGGCACGCGCAGATTTTTGCGAGGGCGACTGAAAATTTCCTGTATTTTCCCCAGAAAAATATGCACTGATTTTTTACGACGATGACACAACATTGGTTATTAAAACTGGGCAAAAATTATGCTAAATTTGAATATTATTTGCGAAAAATCTTTACGTAACAAAGAATGCGTCCATAGTGTTGGTTATCAAAATTATCAACGATATAAAAACTAAGTCTGCATCAAAAAATATTAAAAATAATACTTCATGGACATATATTTTGATATATTCTATAGAAACGTTGGCTGTTAAGTAAAATAAAGGAAAAATTCTAGGAATGAATCTTTTCACACCAATATTCCAAGGGTTAAACCACAACACATGTTTTTTTAATATTATTGCACTTGGATTGAAATTTAAACTATTTGCTTTTTATAATTATTTATTTAACGAAGGATAAATGGCATTAAAATGATTAATGCAAACGCGCTAAACTACCTACATAAATATTTTTATCAAACATGTGGAGGTAATGGGTCTCTTCCTCTTCCATACCCCCTGGCCAGAGTTATAAAGAATTCCCTGAAGTCATAGTTTTCGTCGGATACCTATCCGAGTACTAACTTAGCTCAGTAGCAGTCAATATTTTAATCAAATTAATTTTTACGAGCAAAATATTATCAACGCCGAAAGAAAAACATTATTTTAAAGTTTATACTTTTTCCCCAGATACTTTGAATTATTTGCAAACGATCGATTTGCGATGAAGAGGTTAACTTTTCGATTATTAATCAGTATAACATCATTCAAAAACCCAATAAAACGATCTAGACACACTAGAAAATCAAGGCCAAATGTTTTAAACAATTTTAATCAAT
>JAGXCT010034787.1:0-26468 GCA_022495035.1 Philopotamus ludificatus
TCTTATACAGGCTTCGGATAAGGTGTACAATGTGTAACGGTGCGCCCATTTCTTCATTTAATGAATTCATATTAAATATTCCTCAATTTTCTTCTTGGCGCCTCACAGCGCACCAAATCTTCCGACGCCTGTGTGCGCCACACAATCTGGCCATATGGACGATGTACCCCTGTTTGGGTCTTGCATAAACTGGCCGAGCATAACCAATGCTGCGCCGAGAGTAGTCAGCGCCTGTGTTCAGAACTTCAATTATCGTCTGGTGTGCTTGATAAAACGAACTACGAGTAATTACATATAGTATAGTATTTAACGTTGATTTTAAGACATGTAATTTATTTTATTAAATTATTAAAAATTACACAATAGATGTTATATTTTAGAATAATATTTGTAAATAAATTTAAAAGAAAATGGTCTTCTTTCTGTATAACCTAATGTGTATCCTAGATATTTTTCATACTGATAATTCTTCCAGAGAAATAACGATACGGAGGCGGGAATGTGTTTAATACACAGTGCTGCTCTAGTCGCAGAATATTTGGTGTTGTTGGGTAGTGGCAGTGGTGTCGTTCAGGGTGGAGCCGTCGCTTTGCAACATGTGACACCGAATGCTCTACAGGAAAGCGCCGTGTCCGACGATGTAATGGCTCCGAGAAATGAGGGCATTTGCTTGGGAAAAGATTTTACCGAGCAAGGATTGCAAGGTAATTCATTTTCAATCAGAATATGTTTCTTAAAATACTTAACATTTTTTTTTTAAATTTAGGATTATTGGATCATGCTGCTAGCTGCTTCCAAACAGCTGGAATGTACGAAGCCATGAATGACGTTTATAAAGTTCTCATACCAATCGCTGAATCTAATAGAGATTATAAAAAACTCGCAAATATACACGGGTAAATTATCTTTTGGAATTAAATATTTTATAGTTTAATTTTTTCTAAATGTAAATATTGATTTGGCAGTAAATTAAATGAGGCGTTTACGAAGATTGAACAATTGAGTGGAAAAAGAGTTTTCGGCACATATTTCCGAGTAGGATTTTACGGTTCTAAATTTGGAGATTTGAACAGAGAAGAGTTTATATACAAAGAACCGACGTTGACAAAATTACCTGAAATATTCAGCAGACTTGAGGTTGAACTTTGTTAATTAAAACTTTTTTATTTGACGTGTATATAAAATTAATGGTTTATTATAATTTTAGAATTTCTACGGCCAAAGATTCGGACAAGATAATATAGTTATAATAAAAGATTCGAATAGTGTCGATGCCGGTTCCCTTGATCCTGAAAAAGCTTACATCCAAATAACTTATGTTGAGCCGTACTTTGAACCTTATGAGTTACGTTATAAATTGACACATTTTGAAAAAAATTTCAATATAAGTAATATCTATTTATTGATTGTTTGATATACAAGTATTTGATTGTTTTATTAATGAAATATTTTAATTTGCAGAACGATTCATATATGCTACGCCGTTCACGACTAGCGGAAAAGCGCACGGCGAATTAATCGAACAATGCAAACGCAAAACAATCTTGACCACAGCACATCATTTCCCTTATGTAAAAACGAGAATACAAGTAGTGCATCGTACATACGTTGACTTGAAACCGATTGAAGTTGCAATAGAAGACATACAGAAAAAGGTTTTACTTTTATATTCATACGATTAATACGAATATGTATTTATTTTATATTATTTTCTTAGATTAACGAATTAGCCGCTGCGACTAATCAAGAACCGACCGACACGAAAATTTTACAAATGGTTGTTCAGGGTTGTATCGGAACGACGGTAAATCAAGGTCCCATGGAAATGGCACTGGTGTTCCTCTCCGGTGTCGCAGATGGCAGTCAACCACCAACAAGACTTACGAACAAGCTCAGATTATGCTTCAAAGACTTTTCGAAAAAGTAAAAGCCTTTTTTTATTATACATCTATGATCAGGGGAGGCTAATCCTTATGGGCAACCGGGGCACTGCCCCACACACATTTTTCTTAATAAAAAAATAAAAATTAGCTGAAATATGCGAACCATATTCGTATGTGTTTGGGCATTCTTGTATTCGCCCTGATCACATGATCGCTAGCTTTGTCACGAACAAGTGTTGTTTGGCCAGTTTGTGGAGATAAAGAGAGGAGTTTCGTATTACCGTATACAGGTCGCTTTTTATTTGCTGCCTAAGTCTATTCGGGGCAAGTTTTTATATGCCCTGGACACGTGGACGCTAGCCTCAGTTTAGCTGTTGGTGCGACACGAATGAGTCTTGTTGTTTGTCAGTGGAGGTAAATAGAAAAGTTCCGTACTACCGCATACATGCTTTTCGTTTGCTGTCTAAAGCTCTGTTTGGGGCAGACCTGAATTTGCCCCGCTAGTCTTTTTTATTTACTCGATTCGAAAAATAAACGACACCGTCAGCGTTTTTTACTATATTTTGCATTTCTCTTTTCTGGAATTTGAATATCATCATCAACTAATTGAGAAAATCTTTTAAAGTTTCCATAATTCGATCGATTGCCGATTCAAAACTTTCGAACACTTGTGCAACTGTGTTTCACACACTTTGGACACAAGGAGAGTTCAAATAAATATTTTCATTTAATTTCGCAATAAAAATTTGATAATTTTTATTATTTTCTCAGTTCGACCTTACTTCACTTTACTAAAAATTTATACAGTCGAACCCCTTATTAAACTACTCCGAATAACGTGATGGATCGAAATATTCGCCGCCTATACCCAAACTTGCACGGTTTCATTCACGCCGGCGGTCGACGGTCGACGAATACATACAAGGCCGACTATTCATTTGACATGGGTTCGGCGGCACCGGTCAAACGTTGGCTAGCGTTCTGTGTATTCGACACGCGCCAGGCTATACCCCCAATAACACGACTCCAATTTACACGGTCCCGATTTTAGTGTTAGTGGGGGTTTAACTGTGCAGTTAATTATTATTTTTTTGAAAAAAAGGAGGGGGGTCACTTCCACCTTATCATGCTCCACCTGTTCTTAAAGTCATAAGCCTTGTCTATGATTAATGATTTTAATGTATTGTTATTTAATAATCAGATGTAGCGATGCTCTGAAGAAAAACAAAAATCTGATCGGTATCGATCAACGCGAGTATCAAAAGGAATTGGAGAGAAACTACCAACGTTTTACTGAAAGATTAACGCCGCTCATAAATATGCCTGCAAGTCATGTAGCGCAACTATGGTAAGTATTTTTTTACCGTCAATTATTTTATTATAAGTATTAATCGACTAATGTTAAAATATTTTTTTAGCGGCAACGGTATGACTGCGGAGCGAAGATATCTTTCTTAAAATGTATTAGACACTATGTTATTATTTAATGAATCTATATGAACAATTAGTTTTATATTGTATTAGATATTAGATCTCATGTTAGTGGACCATATTTTACGCACAATTTTGTATTATCGTAGTTTAGTTTTTTTTTTAATCATATTATCTTATTTATCTACACGGTGGTGCTGATTCGATAGAGTGTATGTTGACCAAGTCTAAAATATTTCAAATGTATACATTGAAATTGATATAGAAGTGATTTGGTCCAGTTAAAATCTGAAAAGACTGATTTTTGGCATTTGTCATATTGCAAGATGCACCCACCGCTTTTGCATATTTATATTATATGTCTTAATAATAATTAAAGATAATTTTTTATCTAGTTTACCAAAGAACTATGGTATCGTATTAATAAGTATTTTAATTTTCTATGATTGTGTATGGCGCTCAGTTACAACTCAGTGGTATATATATATTAACACTTTACCGACCGCACGATTTCTCCTAAAACTTATGCCTGATACTTTCGTGTTCGTAAACATTTTGGAGAATCGAATCTCAAAAAAATATTTTATCTAAAAAATCTCAGAAACCCCTGTCCATTAAATGTTCATAGTTTGAGATTTTTATTGTTTCATATCTAAAGTATGCATAGATAGCGGTAGATACCAGTTGCCTGAGACAGGACGCCGCGGATGTTAATATAAAGTCCACAATATGTATAATATATTCATTCAGAGATAATCTTAGTACAAAGATAAGAATAAATGTTTAATGAGTAATATTAATCTATCGTGAAAACTGTGCATTGAACTTTTCATTGGATAATTACTAATCTTTCAATCAATAAATTTAGCCTATATTACAATTATGACGTGATTAACAAAAAGTGATCTCTTATACAATTCTACACATTTGGTTGATTAGATTACAGGTAACGCTCCTATAACACGGTAGATAAGTTCCTAGAAAATCTTTTCCTCAAAATCAACTTAATGTACAACTTCTTAACGCATTTTCAGTAATTTCGCTCCTCCAATTATTTCTTCCATTAATAAATCTTGAATGTCCTGTATAGCCATAACCTCAAAACCGACGGCAATCAGTATACAAGTTTTAATATGCACAATCGTGTCTATTAAAAGGTGACTGACTTTTTAATGCTTGTCTTAAAAGAATTCTTTGATACTTTGGACATCTTGCTAGCAGAAATGATAGCCTAAAGAAGCTCGTCGCGCTTGGAAACGTACAAGGACGCAGGGGAGAGGGCAGGGCGCCCATTCGCTGGAGCGACCAAGTGAAGACCGCAATATGCTCCACCATAGTAGCTGCGATGCAAGGTGCGGACTGCAAAGGATTCTGGAGAGCGAAAATCAAGAAGATTAGGAACAAGAATGGTCACGATCTTCAGACATGTGGGTCATGAATCAAGAAAAAGAATATGCTACTGATCTCATTCTGATGATTCCATGTTGTTTTCTATTTCAATTGAAATTGCCAAACCGTTTTTCCAACATGCATTTAACTCTTTTACCACGGCGCGTTAGACATTCATGATCAGGGGCTCGCCGACCATATGGCCAGATTGTGTGGCGCACACAGGCGCCAGAAGATTAGGTTCGCCGAGAGGGGGAAAATTGAAAAGTATTAAATATTAATTCATTAAACTTTCTTAAAATAAAAATTAAAGTTCTGCACACAGGCACTGGACACTGTCGGCGCACCACTGTTCATGAGCATACGAATCGGATCTACTATGCGATATGATTGACATTGATAAGCACAATTTTTACTAATGTTTACAAGTAAACTAGAAAGAATTAAATATTGGTTCTTTCTTTAAAACCAGGTTACAGATACTGCTAATAATAAATTAACAACCAATCACAAGGAAGTTAAAGAAAACGATCAAAAAATAAATTGAAACATGTTACTATAGTTTCGAAATCAAATCGCGCGGGCCCCCAGACACGCACACAATAGCTATCGTGTCTATGTGCTGGCAAAGAGGCATGTTAGGGCTCGTAAAAACATTCTACGTACATTATTTGAAATTCAATGAAAATTCTATTATTGTAGTCCGAATTTTTGTGTATTTTAATATTTAAATCCGTTTCTGACTTGAGTACGCACACAAGTCAGAAACAGAACTATCAGGCCGCTATCGATGAGGGTGGGCCGGCTACCCTTGGCATTTTTAGCATTATAATCTTTTGTTTGATTTATTATTACAAAAATGATGGAGGATATATCATAGCTTTCACATATGCATAGTTTTCTGATAGAAAAGTGATTTATTATAGCGGTAAAACGGTGTAAACATATCACCTCATAAAAAAAATAATTTGGTAAAAAAAGTGCCGCGTGCAGATGCAGATTCGTATTTAGCTACGCCACAGTGAAAGGGTTAATATTGATGTTTTCAGTTTTTAAATCTTATGGCTGACCTGGAGCATAATCTAATAGTAAAAGTATCTACCAAATTTCTGATTGTTGTTGAATACCGTGTTATAGGATTATCTGTTCAAATGCAACTATGTAAACTTACGTAGCTATTCATGTGCTAGCCATAGACCGGTCCATAAGGTAGATTTTATTTTGTGTCAGGATTTCAGGATCGTTTACAATATCCAAAAATTAAAATTTTAATTAAAGGGTATTATTTTTTTGACCTTTGATGGCTGTCCTCGGCGATACTGCGAATAATCTCCAAAGTATGTAATCATATTATATGACGTATAATCAATTTATTTAAATAATTGTGCAATTTGTTCTGAACAAGAAAAACAAAATATTTTATTTTAAAAAATGTATATTTTAAAATACACTAGAATTACAATAAGTTTACATATTTCGATTTTATTATTATAAAATAAAAATACTGACATAATCAATTTTTGTGAATCCTTATCATTCCCAATTGTTCAGAAAGATAATTTTGGTATGTGTATCTGTCACATAAATTCAATGTGTAACTCATTTGTTTTCTCAAAATGCATTGTATCATTTAAATTGTCAACATATTTAAAAATTTATATGGTCAAGTTCTAATCATATTCATAAAAAAATAACTTTATCCACGTAAATAATTCATTAAAATATTTATATGGCGACATGAGAGTTGTAATTATCAAACAAAAAGGTTTCTCTGGCAATAATCGTGGTGTCAATGATGACCTCGCATAAACATAAATCACAGTAAATAATTACCATATTTTGGTAACTTATTTACGATCACAACCCAGACAGTAGGAAACTATTAACTATTTAAAAAAAATCTGGTCAAGTATGAAAAATTAAACCTCAATTCATATGTTTAGGATAATTCATATCCTGAAAATTAAGAATATTATAACATCAGCAATCCCAATATAAAATTACCCTAAAAAAAATTACTGGAATGCGTAGTGAATTTTTGATCCACGTACATGTGAATTTAAATTAATGGATCAGATCTAGAAAAGCTTTGACATAGTTAGCTACCTACATTTCCGAGAATCACTTAATAAAAATAAAGTTTATGGCAGGCAAAATTAAATTGCAGACTGCAATTCTAAAATCAGCACAAAAAAAATTAAAGACAATTATTGTGGCCAGTGAGAATAACGATTAAATTATTTGAACGTATGATTTCACTCACACACAATAAAATGAATGAAATATTTTCTAAACTTTTAAATTTACTCTTGTTCGGATTGAGAATGCCATGTTAATCGCTCTTCGTAAAATGCAATAACCTCCTGAGGGCATTTAAGGTTGGCGACCTTTGCCGGTACAAGATCGGCTTCGTCGCATTCGGTCCATTTTATCAAAAACATCAATTGGCCGCTGGCATCGGAAGCTCCTATAATAATTGTTCAAATTTAGAATTATGTATGAAGACAGGTATTATTTAATTTGTATACCTATTATCTTTTCAGCTTTTAATCCTCGGGCAAAACCGGTCTTTTTATTATTAGCATTTTTCTTGGAGTCCTCTTTGGGGTCTTTTTTATTAGATTTAACTTTTTCATCTTCCGATGAAGATTCCTCGACGACTTTTCGTTTTTTGGAATCTTTATTATCGCTTACTTCGCTTTTCCTCTTATCAGATTTTTTATCATCGGAAGTTTTGGACTCACTTTTCTTAGATGTTTTCTAAATAATCAATAAACAATACATAATTAACATATTATTGTAACTTATTTTCTCCCAATGGACCAAAACTTCGACCCATGTGTCTCAAAAATGTTAACCCATTAATATTTATGTGCCAGAATCTCGTTCCACTGCTTTACATAACAAAAAAGCCCTAATAATAACTATAATTATAACCTAAAACGGAACATCACCTAAAATTTTAATGGAGAGTGTATATTTAAGAGTATTCACCAATTATCAATAATGAGTTCCGATCCTTGATATTTTACATTTTATGTGACAATAATGTACAACTTACACTTTCATTTTTGTCATGTTTATCACTTTTTTCCTTTCTTGAGTCTTCAAACTCTTTAATAAGATTTTCACAGTCGAGATTTTCTTTCGGTTCCCACGTGCTTTCTTCTTCGGAATACCCCTTCCATTTCAGCAAATACTGCACCTATTATTTAAAATAGAGAATGTAAATAATAAACTAAACTCGAAATAATTTAAATGTAATTGAATCACCGAGATGGATTGTGAATACATTAAATTCTCCATTTTACGATTTGTAAGATGCGTAATATTTTTCATTAAATAATGTAGAATAATTCGCCAACCAAATAAAACTCTCGCCGGACAAATATGTAAGATACTGGTAATCGATGCCGAAAAAATGCGTGACTAACTCAAATTACAAAACAAATACTTTTTTGATTTCACTGTTACCAAAATAAAATTAAGTGATTGCCCGTTACCTACAACAATTTATGTAAAAAATAATTATAATCAGCCCCAAAAAACTGAATGGTTTGTCCAAAAAAATTACATTATTTTTTTTATTTAAATATTGAAAATTATACCATTCGTCCCTATAAAATATTCTAAATCCAATAATCTATAACTCAGTTTTCGTCAGTTGGTCCTTGGCTTTCCCATTACTGATATAAATATGTATAGCTTGATGGAGGAATATAAATGTCAATGGTGCGGGGTGAAGAGATGCAGGGCGACGGTACGCACTCGGTTCTTGACGATGCGCTTGTCAAGCACGCGCTCCACCACGTACTCCTCTTCGTTCGAGCTGCTGCCAGAGTTGGTGCGGGATTTTTCCTTGCGGCTCATGGTGGCGGGACGTTGATGGCAGCTCTACCGGTACGCCGCGCGCCTTTTCTGCGACCGGTGACCGTGGCCTTAACACCGCAACATCCGACCATATGTCGATTACATATAGAAATGTCAAATTGTATTTCAATACTTGAATTACTATTTTAAAACGCTCTTCTGAAATACCCATTTATTAAAATGCATACATATTTATAATATGAAAACATTGTTTTATTTTATTTTGACATGGACGCTAATTGTCAATGTTGGGACCAACTCTACCAAAAGCTCTTGAAGGAATTAAAATATATTAAACGCGGAATTCGAGTGATTATTTTTTATAACATTGTAGTTGAAAGTTTACAGATTTAGTATACGGTCTATTAAAAGGAGATTAAATAATAATACCTATTGCTTAGTCGGAGAGGCTTTTATGGATTACTTTTAATGCGATAACACACATATAGAGCACTTATTATAAGATATTATTAGCATATTATATTATACAATATTATAAGATACTAATATTAATTAATATGATCAGATTTTAATATTATAAGATTACGAAAGAAATCGAAATCTCAAATTTATTATTTTTATATATCTATTTTTTTATACAAATAATTTCATTCTTTAATGACCTTCAATCAAATCTGTATATAATGTATTGGTTTTTCATTGTCGGTTGCATATATTATATTCATTTGATTGTGATAGACAACATTTAAGCAGTTCACTATGAATAAGTAGAATACATGTAACATTTAGAAATTGCATTCTTTCAGGCCAGTTACTCGAAAGTAAAAAAATCAATGTATGCAAAATATCTTGGCAATGTGTGCGTATCATCACACCTTAAAAATTACGAATCCCGAAATACTTGTAGTTTGCGCATGTGAAAATAGACTAATATATCGTAAACATGAACCTACCATATATCCTGAAACTCAGTTGTTTTTAAACTATAGGTCGTTATCCAAAGATTAAATATGAAATATTCCACTGTTAATTTTAAATACAGTTATTTATGCAAAGTATCCATTGTATACGAATGTTTACATTGCACACCGTAAGTGGAAAACGTAATTCATACGAGGTAAAAAAATAACTCTTATTATTTCATGTTTTATACACTATTGTTATTAGGGTTATCACACGGAAATGTCCTTATCCTTTCCAATTCGTGGAAAGATACCCAAAATTTTGAATAATGAAACATATTTTTTCAATACGATGCGAGACCTTACACAGCTAAAGTTACTCGGTATAAATTAATGGAATGTAATTATTCATCCTCTCAATTTTATCTATTAACTTCCACGTGTAATAGATCATCCGAGATATTTTATTTCCAACTTTTGACTTTTGACATTCTTTTGCAGTGCTTAAAATTATTTCCTTCAATTTTTGCCAAACTTCGTCCAGATTTTGATTGATGTCAAGAAGAGTAAGATTATATTTTATTTTGTATTATATCTTTCTCGTACAATCGTAGACGTTTTCGTACTCCATACAGATGATCTTCATCTCGAACTAATCATGTTGTAGTTGATTTGATTCCTGCATTTATCTCCTGGCGAGACCCATAAATAATGACGTTGAATGTGGTGTTGGAACCATGTATTCATCAATGATAGCTGTTATTCTGTGCAGAACTGCAGTAGTATCTCACCTCTGCTATTTCTCATCCCTATTCCATATTTTCCAACGATATTCCTCAAGTACATAGTTATCTCCCGTTATATTTCTTGCTTTTGTGTTGAGATCACCAATGATAATTGTGATATCTTTGTTAGGAATATCGTTTTATCGGATGCTATTCACTGGCCGGCATAATATATTGTGTTACCTTGTTTGGTCTTTAAGTAACCATTGCCTTTTTAGTGGGTTTCGATTACATCCAAAATATTGATCTTGTGGACAAGCATTTCTTTTTCCACTGTTTCAATTTTTCTGGTCTCAGGAGTCCTCTGACATTCAATGTGCTGGTTTTTTTTTTCTTTTAAAAAAAAATATCAGTAGGATTGTTTCTGCGCGAACTCTGATATTGCACATTCGCGTGTCCGTCACACATCCGTCTTTCTGCCACATGTCATAAAAGGATTTTTTGATACTTTGGACATCTCGCTAGAAGAAACGATAGACTGGAGAAGTTCGTGGCGCTTGAAATCGTACAAGGCTACCAAGTGAAGACCGCCACAGGCTCCACCGTAGTAGCTGCGATGCGGAATGCAGAGAATTCTGGATAGCCAAAATTGAGAAGATTCGGAACACGAATGGTCACGTTCGTTTCACTGCGTTTAGTTCACTGCGACGCGTTAGCCATTCATGAGCAGTGGCGCGCCGTAACGAATACCGGAATCCAGAGAATCCTGATTGGCAAAATCAAGAAGATTCATAACAAGAATAATCACAATCCTGAAAAAGAAGAGTTATTCATCAGTCATATTCACCGTATCTTTATCCGACAAAAAAATTAAAAAATCTAAAAAGTGAAAGCGGGTATTGATATCTAGTTTTTATCCAAATCAAAGGATTTTTATGCAAATGGCATATTAAAATCAATAGAAAGATGGCAGAAAGTTGTAGTAATCGAGAAAGAATGTATAATTAATAATTGATATAAATTTTTCTTCAAAATTATGTCAATTATTTTAATTTTCCTGTTACAATATATAACTATTTATTATTGTAATAATACAATATATTTGTAACAAGTAAATATTATGTAACAAGTAAATATTATATTAATTATTTTGAATTCCATCTGAAGTAACTTGCTTATAGATGATATGAAAAACTATATAGATATGCGATTTAGAAACAATGTAGAAGCTCTGCATTTTCAAATGTGGGTGAGTCAAATCTGGACATCCTCAGAATCTCCCGCGCTTCTTCCAGCGCTCGACAGTCTTCAAGCACTAGCATTTACCACTGTAATATAATAATCACAACATATTTTTATTCAATCAAATATAATAAGATAAAATAGTTATAAAATAACGTTTAATAAAATTAATATATTTTTTATAATTAGAAACATATAAAAATGCCTAACTCTGAAACCACGAATCTGGCTGCAACATATCTCATATTAGTATTTCTACTATTGTCCCTTTGGCTACTATATTCCGGACTGTTTTAAACCGTGAGTAATTCATATATTTAGTATTAAAATGGAATATTAAATGTAATCATCTAATCACGCATGCAAATAAATATGTAATATACTGCTCTTATAATATTGCAGTGATATATTTATTTATTTGCACAGATATTTTCTTATTTTTGGCGCTATAAAAATTAATTTTCATCTCTATACGCAACATCATTATTTATCGCACTGAAATGTCGCCGAGGTGATAAATTTAAATTATTGCACATATTATAAAAAAAATACCCTGATGAGAGATTTATATCGCACACATTTAGATTTTTAAAATATTACTACCCGGCGTTAATGGACATCATAAAAGTATTTATAAATATTTGAAGGAAATCAATTGCGATCCAAAAAAAATATGCAAGATTTTTCATACGAATATCTGCAATCGTGTAAATATTTATAAAACGTAAATATTGTACATTACCATTGAAATAATAAGTCAATGGAGATAATTAATAATCGAGAAATGTTTTTGATATGGCTTTCGGCCAAATCTGTCAATTCGAATAAGAAAAAAATGGCGACGTGTTGTTTTACTTAAAAGCTACATAAACGCATTTAAAACGGCCATGTCAAACGCGTTTAAATATAAAATACTCATAATTAATATTTGTTAATATATTTTATGAAAATATATCCCTTTGCTCTTAAAGATATGCCAATCATTGCATGTTCACGGAAACTTATATAGTCATTACCACACATGAATGCGAAAATCACAGTTCAATGGCTGTCCTATTTATATATAATAACTATTTCCAGAAACCATATACTCTTGCGGAAATCTGAATTAGCTCGTATTCGCGATAATCGAATGCGACATCGGACTTCTGTAATTTTTATTAATAATCCAATTGCGTAACATACGCTCGGGGTAATAAATGATAAATACCGCATATTTCTGCCAACAGTTGCCCCCATTTTTGCAATATGACGACATTTCAGTATAAAAAAAATCCACGATTATATTGACCGGCAAATTATATTTTTGATTATTAAAACTGGTCATCGGTATGTCAATGATATACCATATGGTTTCGGCAACGATCTATTTCTAACAGTATTGGTATTTGTATAATTGCTATCTATCAGTTACCACAAATTAGACTATAAAACACGCTAAACGGATTTGGATTTGGTCCAGAAAAACAATGCTATTAAAAAATATACGGCATAATGAGCTCGATGCAATACTAATGATGTTTATTGTAAAGAAGCTGTGCATGCACGAATAAGACGCATAAACGTTTTATATCCTTTCATCAAATAATATAATTTTTACTTCATTCATCATCATCATCGTATACGTGTTTATAATCAAATATACAAATTTAACCGTTTGATAAATAAATATATTCGTTTTATTTTAATACTCATTTTATTTGGCCATAAATAATTAAGAACGATGTGCAAGCTTTTTATTATAAATAGCGAATGAAGCGTGATTAATTGTCACATGAGCGCCATTTTGTTTTGTTCAATTTTGACATATTTGGTCTTAACACGCATTTTTTTTATTTATCTCTTTATAAAAATGATTTTATTTTAGTATTTATGTTAATTCTTCAGATGCAATGGTCGTTTTGCATCCTGCTTGTTTTCTCACATTCACTTTCGTTGCATTTCTGAAACAATGCCAGAATCGCAATTTATACTTCGTTTCGAGATATTTTTGAACTATTTTGAATAAAATAATTTGATATTCATAGCGTAAATCATTATCACAAATCTCTACACTAAATCAAAATGGCATTAAGCTCTGACATATATAATATCATACGCAAATGAATGAACCATTCATCAGATGAAATCTACAAATCAACATTTTCATGTGAAAAATATGTTAAACGATCGAAATCGAGCTTTACGTATATTTTATGATTATTATCGTTCATTTTAATTATATTAATATACGCACGTTATTAGAATTAATGATAAAAAAATCAGGCTAGATTAATTTTGTGGTGCAAAGTAGGTGGCCATAACGATCATGGCTGCAGGCCAAATTTTTTCATTAAATATATTCGCTTGATGCTTTTTCTTAGGCTACTTACTCACCATACCATCCTACATCGAGGAATAAAATTGAAAATCTGCAAAAACTATAATAAACTTACTACCGTTACCGTGTCCAAACGACCATAATAATAAACATTCAGTATGAAAAATAAGTTATTCGCAAAGCTTCATGTTATTTTGGGATTAAGTGCGCCCACATTTTCACAGCGTGTCCTGTTTCCTTGCTTAAAATTGTAAAACGCATTTTTTTTAAAAAAAATGTTGACATTAATTACAGTCGATGAAACATATCTCATAACTGTGATGTAAATCTATTTTTATTTCGCATAAAACAAATATATTACTCAACGATTCTCTTTAAATATTTATTAACTGCGAATTTTAATGTTATTTTAAGAAAGTAATAATAAATAATTTAAGATCTACTAATACTCAGTTATATCATTATTTTCATTGATTTCAGATGACATTTATAAAAATGGCACAATACCGATTGATCAATTCCAGCATCTCGACGATCACGGAAGAATCATCGCATACCAAATGTATCATTCACGAACCATAATGCATTTTTTATTGTTACTATTTTGTAATATTTTATACAGAGTGATTCTAAAAATGAACGGATGAATCTATTAGCCGTAATATTAAAACACAGAGCTATGTTTTTATTTTCTAATTTTTACTGTTTTAGATGTTCTCTCTATACATTTTCTTATTAATATTTCTATAATATGAAAATACTGATGAAACTGAAATAATAAAATTATAAAAAAAATAACCGTGTATCATTATTTGATTTTTATTTATTTGTATCCAATTGTTTCCTCAACAAGAACAATGTACTCTCACAGAATGTATTAAACGAATTAAATATCTTTCACATTTATTATTAATTTACAACATTCTATTTACAGCTTATTACAGCCAACAAGTTATTTAAATTATCATATATTATCGAGATTCTATTTCAGCAAATGGATATTTAAATGTAATCGTTTCAGAGAATATGGAGTTAGGCGATGGCAACAATAAAAAGTTTTCAAGTAACACGGTTCACTAAAAAGAACAAATACTATATTTATTCACGATATATTTATAATAAGACGCTTCCCAGAACAATAAACTTTATAAACATAATTGACATACATATGTATGAATAATATTAACAAACGTGTATAAATAATTTATTGGGTTTTCATTTTTTTACATGATTTTCTATACCACAATGTTGTTTTTTTTTTTAAATAACACGGTTTTTATCACATTTTTTTCACGGTTTTTAGTGGAACGTATCTACCATATAAAAAAGAGTTGAATGTATCATATTGAAAACATATTTTTATTGAATTTGGCAACATAGACCTGAAACATTTGAAGGAAGCCTAAAAATGTCACAACAGTCTATAAAATAGCTTTAGTTCCGTCTGTGCGCATTTATTTTTTAAATGAGTTGAGAACAAAACTTTTTATGTAAATTAAACAACATATACTGTTACCAGAAGCCATAACCAGTGTTATGCCGTGTAGGTAACTTGCATTGTTCTCGATCTATACGAGTGATATCCCGACTCCAAAAGATAAAAATAATACCCTCTTGGCGCTTTACAGTAGAAGCCCCAACCTCATACATAAAACGTTGCAGTTATATTTAAACAACTCAAAAAAAGTGGTGTGACAAATGGGTCATTCAACCAACTCCTCTAAGACACAGGCAATATTTTTTCATTAAAAGAATATCAACTGCCAAATGTTATTATTAAAACACTTTTATTCCGTGGAATTTGAAGCAAAGTAATTCGGGTCACTTTCGATAAAAAAAAAACTCCTGGGACTCCTACGTAGAATATATTATTAAAAAAAAATCAATATTTCCAGAACGCGCTTCTCTGTCCTCTTATAGGTAAAAAAAAACAGTATCCTTTCGCTCAAATTAATAAAACTTATTTTTACTGTCATCATCTGTCCTCTAATTCTATATGTCCCTGGGGCTCGATGCATCCTACACATATAAACAAGGTTGAGATAAAAATAAATATCCCATCACATTCAATTACAGACCTTGGTTTAGTCGTAACACAGACATACATAATGATCTAAAATCCACCCTCTTAAAGACCTTATTAAAAAAATATGCCACTCTTTTTTTCAATAACCTTCTTAAATTCAAAAATATAAACCCATCCATCTCCTCCCTCTCGAACTATGACCCTATATACTCCCAATCTTATCATAGAATTCCACTATCCAAAACTATTTTACTTCCTTAAGAAAAGGAAAAAAGATAACCTAAATAATAATTCAGATCTATTTTACCAAATTTAGTTGCAACCATCTTCAACTTAGACTTTAAAAATTAAAAACAAAAAACTTAAACTCTTAACAACCTTTAGCTTTGTTCTCCTCTGCATCTCCTTTTTTTTCCGGCTCTCTAATCTTCAAAACGTAATACACTTAATAACTCTTGGCTCTGTGTCTCATACACTTTATCTTGGTTTCCATTTATCTTTTATTTTTATACATTCTTATGTGCTTTATTCTTACACTGTGTTTTATTATTATTTTGTTTTACATAGTTTTATATCTATTTATATATTTAATTTTTTTTCTTTGCCTATCTTTTGAAAGCTGTCAACCACCTGAGCGCCGGCAAAATCTCTAATAAACTACAAATGTGAGTGGGAGCATTGTGCCGGCGCTTTCATAACTGGTGCAGAGGGTGACAGCGAAAAAATTTACATTTTTTTTTCAATATTATTTTTTAAATGAGTTGAGAACAAAACTTTTTATGTAAATTAAACAACATATACGTGTTACCTTGAAGCCATAACCAGTGTTATGCCGTGTAGGTAACTTGCATATTATTTCGATAATGTAAGTTAACCGTGACTTAGCTAAGTTAGAAGTCGGATAGGTGTCCGACGAGAAATATTCAAGAAATTCTTTGTAACACCTGCCATGAGGCATATAAGTGAAAAAGACATATTATCCTCCGCATGTTTTATAAAAATGTTTATGTAAGTAGTTTGACGCGATGGAATTAATTAATTTAATGCCATTTATACTTCGTTGAATAAATAATTATAAATAAATAAAACAAATTTAAATCCAAACTGAAATAATATTAAAACTAACCCGTGTCGTGGTTTGACACTGGGGGGGGGGGGATATTAGTGTGAGAGATTCATTCATAGTGTGGTAAGTGGCGCTTTGGAATCTCCTGTTATGCCATCCGTCCACGTCTTATGGACGCTTTTGTGGGACATGTCCGAAACTAATCACACTTGGTTTTAATAATTTGTTGTTACAAGTATATAAGCAAATCCCTCGATTTACTCAGGTATTTTACACGTAACAATTGAATATTTATGGAAAAAGCTCCATTAAAAGATTACTATCAGGATTTTAAATTGTCATATCTTTTTTACGCGGTTTTTTTGGAACGTGTCCCATGATTTTGTACACTCACCATGTATATTTTTACACGGATCTTTTTTTGCCGGGAATGTATACCGAGTTCCATATCTTTTTTGCGCGAATTTTTCATGAAACATTTTTAGTTTATACGTCCAATTTACCACGTAAAAAAGGTCCATTCCATGTACACTCAATTTTGTATGTACATTAATATATATTTTCATCAATTACTTTCAATGAAATAAATTTTATATACATAGTTATCAAAATTAAAGACATCTCTCTCTTATACCATTACAATCTATGGCAAGCAACCCTTTAAACAAATCAAACCATTAAACCAACTGATTCAAGTTATGTAAACTGATATAAAAAAGTTCAAAACAAGTTTGTTATATATTCTTAACAACATAATTCAACGTTTATAATATCATGTTGACAGAAAATACATTTGGAATTGCTTAAAAACCCAAGAAAAAAACCAAAAATCTAGTATGCCCTGAGAATGAAAACTATATTGTTGATATTTTCGCTCCTCTTTCTTTTTTCTATGGAGTATTTCTTACTATGAAAGGATTGCTATTACGCGACATTAATTACTTTTCATTTGTCGTAAAATGTCAGCAATGTTTAAGAGAGGGAACTCTATAAATCTACAAAAAAACGCATACGGTTTGGATCCCCGCGGTACGGACACAAAAGGGGAACGTTCACGTCACGTATGAGACTTAGGTTCTTTGGCTTCGACTAACATTCTAGAGTCTGGCAAGGCCCATACGCTCAGCGAGTGAGTATCTCGTAGCTGGTAAATGATGATGATGATGAAATAAAAAACCAATTACTAATATTGTTTTTAATGACCAATAATATCTTACGTGCATTTAAATTAAATCGATTATATAAATATTATAAGACACGTACGGTAGACTCTGATATCGTGACGACGTCTTCCTTATATGATTAACATTAAAAATGAAGTCTTTTATTTTAGTTGTTTTACCATTTGTAAATTAGAATCTATTTGCTCTTCACGTTTCTGAAATACTCTTTCCTGAAACTTTTGTTCATATGCCCACCAACGATTATTCTTATCCATTCTGGCACCAGTGAAAACAACAAATACTGAAAAATATGCATGAATTTAATTAATCACCCAAATAATTTTATTATAAATAATAAATATGAAGAAAATAACCTGTATTCCATGTGCCCAATATCCAGTTGTGCAATTAGTTTTACCTAATGTGTTTATGGCGTTTTTGGCGTATGTTTTCGCATCCGGTATGAACAAATTTCCACTCATTAATCTCTCGGAGAATGAATTCATTTTAGTGGAGATGAAAAATGGTGAAAGATGTTGTATCGTAATTCCATACCGTCCATATTCGTGTCGAATGGCAGACGAAAAATTCTTGATGTAAGACTGGTTGAATAAATGTAGTCGATTATAATCACATTGCGTAAATAATATATTCGTGAAGGCAATACCTTTGTGGCACCGTACACCGTCATCAATGCCAAAGGTTGAAGTTCGGACCCCGACGACACGTTGACTATAGCCCCCTTTCCCCTAAGTTTCATCTGGGCCAACACCATCCTGGTCATCATCGTGGTGGCTCCCACGTTTATGTTTATTATGTCCCATAATTCAGTCATGGGAACTTCTTCCAAATACATGGGATACTCATACTGCTTACCAACATTATTCACTACAAAAAAATAATACAGTTGCATAAAATAAAAAAACTGCCCAATATCTTATAGGCATAACTTATGTAATAAAGCATTTTTTTTAAAATATTTTGTAACATTTGAATAAATAAGCGACAGGCTCGATGACTAAACGTGGAATCTCTCTAATATCAAAAACATGATGGGAAATAATTATTTAATTATATAAATACGTAATTACTGGACTTAATGGTAGTCATTATCTCATATAAATACAATTGCTCATATTATATTTTTTATTAACATTATTATATATATTAAACGCAAAAAACATCACGCTAAGTCATGCAATTTATTTCGGTAAATCAGTCACATTTTCCTTGGAAAGGAAAACCAAGAAAAATATTATTTTTGTCGAAACGAAGCCAGGAGCTGAGCCGAAAAAAAATATCGGTTTATTTCGGTTCAGTACATGTTAAAACACGGACGTCAACACAATCTCACTCTCTCTCAGTTCCAATTTTTAGAGAAACAATTTACAATCAGTGCAGGAATGACCAAGCTGTGGCCCTGTCGAGGTTTCCAACTTTCTATATATTTTGCATTTTGATTTTGATAAAATAAAAATAAATTCCGTGGGGGTTAATTACAATAGTTAAGAGAAAGTATTAATTTTTTATTGTGTGTGACCCATTAAACGATTTCAGTTGCTTCAACCCGATATTCCTTATTAATATTAAAGACTACGCCAGAAAACCGACGACACTGAAAATTCTTTTGCAAATTAAATATTAATTATATGTGAAAAAACTCATTCAAACTGTGTACACAATTTTTTGGAACATCCTGTATATTAATATACTGGCTAATAAAGTAATAGAAGATCAATATATAAAAGTGAAATTTAAAAAAAAGTTATATTAGGATCGTGACACCTTAATAAACAAAAAAAACGTTGGAAATTTAATGGCACTGACTATATAATTATTTATCATAGAAAGTTATATCAACTGCCGCATAATAAAAATCTGTGTTAAAATAAAAAAAATATAATTACCCAAGATGCCAATTTCGATATCTCGAAGTTGTTTTTCTAGGTCGTCGTATATAGAGCTTCCTTGACTAAAATCAGCTTGTAAAATCTTTGTCTTAACCGAATAAGTCTTTTCTAAAAAAATATTTAAATGTAATAAATTAGTTTAGTTAATAGAAAGTCAATGTCATTTAAATAATTTAAAATCAAAATTAAAAAATGCAATACCCAGTTAGACTTTGATCTAAAAACAAATTAATATTATGTATGTTCATAGGTTTTCTAATAGTATGTACAGCCAATAAATTATCATAACAATAATATTTATTATTGACGTTGAAAACTTAAATAAAAAATAGCGATTCGCAACAATTGCTATATCTAAAATGGCAACTTACATTTTAGTTCACATCCAATGTCAACCAGATTAATATTAGAAATTATTCAACATTTTGTTACACTCACCACATTACATCAAGGTTTATTAATTAAATTGTATACATTCGTAAGATACATTGAAGATTGATGCAAAAAACATTACGACCTCTGACCAATTCGGCACACGATCCTTCATGTTCAATGTTAAATCAGATTTAATGATTGGTAATGTTTTTTTTATTGATACTGACCTATCTCCGTGGCTGTTTTAATCAATTTCTCTTTGCTTCGACTGATCAGAACAACGTTAAGACCTTGCTTGGCTAGTTCATGAGCGTAGTATTTTCCAATACCATCGGTTGACCCTGTAACAACTGAAATAAAATAACATTAACGAAAGATTGATCGAAACACATTTTTTTAGTGTAGCAACACCGCAAGCAGACGTGCATGTATTTTTAAATTGGTCTTAACAGACATATTAACGCTTCGGACAAAAAATTATTATGGTTTAATAACATATATTTAACAAATTGGTATTTATCATTATAATTACATATATTCGCATGCATTTTGCTAATTATTTCAGTAGCTTGACCGTATAAAATGTAACATAAGCAATAATAGCACATGGTACCGTGCATAAAATTGCACTGCTCATTGTTTCGCTACATATAATGTCGGTAATAACATTATAGTATAAAAAATAACATGATTACACATTATATACGTTTTGGCTTTGTTCCTGTATTATTTGTTTTATGAATTATGGTATTAATTATTCATTGTTTTTTTGTTTAAAATATGATAAGGTCATTACTATATGTTATTTGGCAGCCGCTTGAGGAGAATTACATCTCTGCAGCTTTGTGCTGAATAACATATTTGTATACTATTTTTTATGCAGTTGGTTCTTCGCGGTAAATAATGATTTATTCAGCAGTTGAAGAGAATGTGATGCAATGGCCGCTCATTGTCAACCTCGATTTTTTTAGTTGCCGAAAATTATGAATTAATGACCTCGCCGACATGTGCATTTAGTGGCTACTGCGGTATTAGACAACATTGACCTATAATCTGCAGCAGGGAAAATGGTAAATGAATGCTATGGCCACAATTGTCCAAATACATATGCACAAAATCCATCAATATCAATCAAAAAATGTAAAATCCTTGAACTTATGCCAAAGTGGACGAATACCAAACATTATTTTTTCATAAGGAAAATGATTAATCCGTTCCCACGAAAATAAAACCTATTATTATTGACTTATTATACATTGATTTGGTTATATAAAATAATTTAAACACTCTCATTTTTATTTGAATAAACTTTAATTATCTATTTACATCCTTTCCTTTCCTTAATTATACCTGTTAGAGGTTCATTAAATTTAACGTTTACTAAAAATCTGCCTAAAGAACTTCGTCGACTTCTCAGGGGATGTTTTGGAAATGTGACGCTTATTGATAGAGACACGTATTTTAGCATCTATTTTTTAAAAAAAATAGCATTTAAAATGACAAATTTTAGCATCTATTTCGAGTTTATTTCTTAAATACAAATTTGAAGTTGAAAAGTCTAATTTATACATATTTTTTTAAACGATATACAATATATTGATACAAAAACATTTGAAATTAAATAGAAATACAAGAATACACCGATTAAAAATTATATAATGATTAAAAATTATTAAAGTTTATCATCGAGAATGTTTCTATTGATGTTGTTAATGTTGTAAACAAAGGTAAGTTTCTTATTACCGATATCGTTTCATCAATTTGGAAATTACATCTACTTCCAGCTACATGCGGGTTGAACAGATGATTTAAAGTTTCATAAAACACATTCGTTTCATTTATATTTAAATGTGACTCGAGTTTTAATAAACTTTTACGGGAAACCGACAAGAATATCCTATTAATTCTGGTTTGGTGTGTTCGTCTGTTTCAAGAAGTAGCTTCTGGGTTTCCATAGACAAAATACCACCTATGTTATAACCGAGAGATCGATATATGGAAAATTTCGCGATTATATGGCATTTATCGCTTTTATCGCTTCTATGTCGCATTTATCGCAAAATGCGATAATCACGTATCTCTACTTATTGATCATTCTAGACAAATCTATTACAACTTATTTGGGCTTTGTTGGGGTGGTAATTCTCTGAAAAATTTTCGACATCCATTTATCCATTTGACATAGATTTCTTTGAATAACCGATCCGCCACGGCGGCTCGAATCCAACCCCCTCGCCCGAAAGGGGTCTATTCATAATGATTAAATCTTCATCAATATCTAAACATTCTTTTTAAAAAAATAGATTATTCCAAGAATAAAAATAGTTATTCATGATATGCTTCAAAATCGATATTTTGGATTTTTCTACTAATCAATATGACTCGCACTCGGCACGCAACCTTGCCGACAGAAGCGAGTATTGATTTTTTTTCGCAATTATTGACAATAAAGGTCAATGATTATTTACAATATTTATTTTTTAGACTTTTTTAGATAAACACAAAAAGTTTGTGATATGTAGGATTGATATTAAAAGAATTATTCGTGAAAAATCAAAAATTTTGGGTCACAAACAGATCCCATCGGCACGACTAGGTTAACAAAATAAGGACTTCCACTCTCTTTCAAGTTCCTTCAACTCCTCAGTGGTTAACTCTAATCTGTGCCTCTTTACTACTTCCTCTACACCACCATCACTCACATCAACACAGTCTCATGGACCTGCCCAGAGAGATAATATCCTCCACACAGCCTCAAAGTTTCATTAAATCACTGCTTCTGATAACTAATTCTTCAAAGTTCACTATTCTATAGGGACAATTTTTGTCTCTCTTTGCCAATATGAAATATGCAATGGACGATAGTAAAGCGATCTTTCCTAAACTCTCAGGATTAATTCTGTGTCTAAGGTCACATCAAAGCACCTCTGGAATTCAGTCGATCGCTAACGTAAGTCCGCATCATTTAGTGCACGCCAGTCATATACCAAAGATTCTTACATGTTCAAACAGGACGTATATCAAGATGAAATTATTCCAAAGCAGACGCGTACCGAAGTACAATTGTATCTATACAATAATTGCATGCTGATTTAAACTCACGATTCTTACAATGCACAACAGTTTTAGCAAAAACTGTTTGTCAAAACAAAAGGTTTGATAAAAAAAATATATATTTTTTTGTAATTTTGCGGTTTGACTGTATAAGTCTAATTGGCACAAATTGTTGTTACATTTTACCTTGACGTATATTGTCATTGATAACAATATTGGATGTTTAATTTACTATTGACTGGCGAAAAAATTGTACGTGTTTTGGTATGCTCAGAATTTTTTTAATTGTTGAAAAAATGGCTTGAAAATTCTTCCTATTCCCGTAGATTAGATAAAAAGGACGACTTTTTTCCAACATTGACGCGATAAAGACTGACTCAATGATGGAGATTGAGAAAGGCGCATTAAAGGCGATATATCTGATGGGGACTACTTTATATGGAACAAATTATAATATAATATTTAACATTGAAATTACATAACCAGTATATATAGTTAATTTTTTTGACCATTTCGTCATTAACCATTGTATAATAGTTATATATAACCATAACACTATATTATAGCATATATATTTTTTAATGAGTCGTAATATCGTTAAAATGCAATTAGGATATTTTAGCATTGCGATAATGATTGAAAAAAATGAAAAGCTAATCACTAAATAAGAATACTGTAGAGAACTATTGGTATAGGCGCCGCTCTAGACAATGATAATTATATTAGAATTATCTTAAATCGGCTGAATATATTGTGTTAACCTATCAAATTTGGGGTCAAAATTTACATGATTTTTAAATAATTTTATTATATAAATCTAAAAAAGTGTGCGTTATTACAATATACTGCTTATTTTTGTGGTGCATAATGTAAAATATTCACGTTTTTGCAATGTCAATGTCTAATGTCAATGCCCAATATATTAATGAGATGATCGGATCAGAAAGTTAATAAACCAGCAGTTATTGATGTTAAAAATCGCACAAAAATCATCTAAATTTGCATTAATTATAAATAGATCGACTGTTTCTTAGAATATTCTACTTTTTTTTAATTAAATCCAATGTCTAATATAACGTCTCGTATATGAACTACTATCTAATCTAAAATGAATTGATATCTTATGTGTCAAAAAAATTATATTAAAATATAATCTTTTAGATGAATTAATTACAAATGCATTTCGCATGGTATGATCGTTAATTAAATATGAACTAGCCTTAATTATTAGAAACGGCAGAAACATGTGGAATGTGTTCCTCATTCCAGAATCTTTATTGCATAATAATGACACACATTTGCATTTTTATTAATAAAATCTTAATTTTCAGATGGTTTCACTTATGTTTATATAAACTTTCGTGAATTCATATTATTATATTCAAATGAAATAAAGCATAAATATGCAGATATTTTCCATAACTACGACTTTGAGACAGAAATCAATAGAATAAATCCACTTTTAATTTATTCTTTAATTATTTATTAATGGATGAATGGCATGTTCAAAAAAATTCAAAGCACCACTCACCAATATAAAGCTCATTGAAGACTTTTAAAGATTCATGGCGCGATGTTTTTTTTTTGCTCGCCTACGGTACGATTTACCAAGTGCGAGTGAAACCATCCGATTGATACGTGCCGTGACAATTCAGTCGGCGGCGTGTTCTCAGTCTGCGGCGGGACATCGCCGATTGTATGTGTCATTTACGCGTCATATTGATTAGTAGAAAAATCAACAAATTATGAACCATATCATGATTGTTGAGTTGGATCCAATTTTCCATCATAAATAGACTCCCTTCGAATGACGTGGTTGGTTTTGAGCCGCCGTGGCGAATCGGTTAAACCGACAATCATTTTTTAACCGGCGTCATAAAGAATTCCAAGAAAGTTTACCTACCTGGTCACGATTAACTTAAATTATTAAAACAGGTTGTTTATTAAGTACAATCCATGATACTGGTTAACTATTTGCCTAGATAGTGAGGGTATTAATAAGGGCTGCAAGTCTACTATACATTGAACAAGAGAAGAAAATCTTTTTCTAACAAATTCACCGTGAAACCTAAGTTTTTGTTTATCTCAGTTTTGTCCAAGCATAGGACTTTGTAGAAGCACATGGTAGTATTCCACATCTACCCGGTTGATTTGAAGAAAATGGTTGGATTATTTCTTTATTCTTATCCATAGACAAATTATCTTAGAAAGGCCACATTTTTTTTGTTTTTCTTGATTCTTGTCGATGGATTCGAAATCGTTTAGTACATGTCCACGCAATCCAAAGAACAGATAGCATATGAAAGACACGATTATATCATCGACAGGCAATAATATCATATCTTGCACAACCATCCGATGGCCTGCTCCTCCATCAGCTATGCACTCTTGCTTTCTCTCCTCTGACCCACAAACTGGATTTTGCGAGAACACGATGACGTGAACGGAAGAATGTTCAATGTGGTACCGTTGGGGCTTCTGGTACGACTGTAGACTACTCACATTGCGTAACCCACACAGGCCCTACCAACCAATGAATCAAAGCACGTCGATGGAAAAGTGTTTAACGACATTTTTTATAAGCACATGTCGTTGCCCTAGATACAGCATTCTGATTCATGATAAAAATCCATACATTTATATAACAATGCTGTAATCACACGTAAACTAATCCAATTATCATCAACTGAACAGATATATCGATTTCTATATCATCATAATTAAGCATTAACAATAGAATCGAAGCGAATAATCTAATTTTATCAGATCACATAAATCCTTTATTTTTTTTTTTACCAATTGACGAATTTTTAGATAATTGTTTGTAAATTAAAAAGTATACAAATCGTAAAGGGGGTAAACATATCGTTTCGTAATATGGAATTAATAATTTCTTTTAATATCCGACGATTTAAAAATGGCCAACGACATAAGAGTATACAATTACTTTAACTTTCACTGTCTCGTTGTATATATTTTAACGTTAGTCCATGTACATGTAATCGGAATCAAATTATGTAATTCATAAATGTTATTTTAAATTACTATTATTCATCCGTTCTATAATCAAATTCATCAAATCTTAATCTACATCATTCATAGGTTATATAAAGATAAAGAGAAAAAAAGTTGTATAGTATCATATAATCAT
>JAGXCT010034787.1:27577-52072 GCA_022495035.1 Philopotamus ludificatus
TTTTTTTTTGCATCCTTCGATTTGCACGGTTTCGCTTTCGCTTAAACACATTTTTTAGAAGTAGAAATCGAATGGAAATGAATGTTCAATAATCATTGTTATTTCCAATTGACATTGAAAACATATTAGAAGAAATCTGTTATTCAACAAAATAACGACTGCAATAAAAATTTAAAAAATACATGATCCAGATATAGATCGAAGATTATAACTTCAACAAAAATATCATCTGATTCACTGTCATCTGATTTCAGCTTCGATCCAGATGCTAGTCCAGGTATGTGAATTTCGAAAGGGTTTCGACTGGAGCTCCATCAACAAGCCAACTTGAGTTTTCTGAAGAGTTTTTACAAACACTCATAATTTTCGTTTTTTTAACATTTAATATCAAACAATAACTTTGGGAGGTTTTTGTTACTTGGTCAATGAACGTTTGTAAACCCTTTCGACTGTTTACCATCACAACAGTGCCGTCGGCATACCGCAAGTTATTGATTGAGACTCTTAGTATCTTGCAGTGCTTCATTAAAAATCTTATTATATTATTTAAAGATCATTAGGGATAAGGTGCAACCATGTCTTACGCCATCTTGTACAAGAATATCTTCGGATATGAATAACTGAACGTTTATGGTTATTGTATTTGATCTCGTTCTCATCACACGTATCAATTGTACCATCTAGCTTCCAAAGGGCGTTGCATCCGCTTTTATAAAGTTCATGTCGAATCCACATGTTAAAATGTTCACTTAACTGATTTAAGGTATATTGATTATATTATTTGCATACCAACACCAAATATCAACGATAATTCATGTGCACTATAAGATAAATCTGACTCGAGGGAGACTTTCATTTCGACATTATCCAGCTTTGATTCGGACTGACCGCGTGGCTTATTCGTGAGGTCAAAGTTTAACAGGACAAACTTTTGCAAAACCAATTTAATACTATCTACTGCTTAGTAATACTGGTACAAAATACACCAACAATGATCAAAGTTGTCTGCGATGCTGTAATTGAGAAACCACGTGAGAAATCATATTTCTTAATTATACGAATTTCTGACTTTCCTATTTTTAAACAAAAAATATTTTTTAAAGCTCAAAATGATTTAGAAAGCAGAAATGTGTATATCTTCTTTTTAATAAAAAAAAAATACAAAATATTATATCAACGTGAAACAAGACGCTGTCAAAGTTACAACAAATTTCTATATCATCATAGGCGCAACATCCCTGTTGTATAGCCCTCCCCTTATCCAATATCCTTCTCCATTTTATCCGGTCTGCCGTATCCCTCTGTACAGAGTCCAACCACCTTAGCCTTGACCTTCTATTCCTCCGGGGACAGGACGGTTTGTTAATCTGACTGCCCTATATCCTTGACACGTGACCGGGCCAAGGGGAGTCTAGCCATACTGACGACAGCTGTGACCAGTATATCCTTGTATAGTCGGTAAAGCTCCTCGTTGCTTCGGATACGCCATTCCCCGTCGTCGAATACGGCTCTAAATATTCGTCTCAGAATTCTCCTCTCCGGGATATTCAATTGTCGCTCATCTTGTTTTGTCAAAGCCCAACATCCAGATCCGTATGTTAGGACGGGCGTGATGTGGGTTTTGTAGAGCTTGAATTCCATCTTCTCTAAGAAGAATCTCGACCGTAGATGCTTTTGAAGTCCAAAGTAGCACAGGTTTGCCAGCATGGTTCTTCTTCGTACTTTCAAATTGGTTTCATTGTTATTTGTATATAAATAAGTGAGCCGAGATATGTAAATGGGACGACCTCCAAGCTATATTCTTCGACTCTCAGGGGTTCAAGGAGTCGTCCTTGGCATATGGGCATGTATTTTGTCATGGTCTCGTTGATCCTTAGTCCCATGCCTTTGCCGCTCTCTTTGCCAAATTTATTCTCAACTTTTTAATATATGCATTATAGTTACAATTTACATGATTTATTTACTTGCGGTATGACAATTTTTATTCAATATAGTTTACAAATTTCTGATTACAATACTTTATAATGAATAAATACTTATTTATTATCATCGATTAATTATTACAATCATTTTGTTTGCGACAACATACTTTTACTGATTTATCACAAGACATGTATATTATAATCGTGATCAGATAAGATTATCAAAATCAAAGTCCATGAATAAAATCAGTATTCTTTTAATTGTGATCGCTTTAAAAAAGATAAATTGAATATGGGTTAAAATAAACTCGTTGATATTTCATAAATAGTTTTACGATAAAAAGTGTTATCCAAAATTGAAAATTGTGAAATCAAAAATGACAAAAAATCAACGGTGTTTGTTATATCGGTCATGCACGATTTCTCAAAATTATTAGGGATACAATGTACCACAATAGATAAAATTAATATTTATTTTGTAAAAAGTTGCCTTTGACACTAATATGATTTTATGCAAGCAAACTTTCAAATATCGTCATTGGTACATAAAAAAAATGGGATTTATTAATTTTCGCGTATTTGCGTAACGAATCGTTAATGAGAGTTAATTGAATTTATATCAAATGCATCGTAACAAATAAATAACATGAATTAAATGAGAATCAAACAAATTGCATAATACAATTTGTACAGATTTTCAGGTTAAGGTCATTAATAAATTCGTCTTACATAACGAACTCATAATATTACCAATTATGTACGATTCGAGTAGTGTGTCCAGTGAGTGGCATTGAAAAAAGAAATAAATTTAAAAATAATAATAATAAACGCGTTTTATTAAAACGATTACTGATAACAAAAATTGACTCCAAACCCACTTATGTACAATGTAATAAATAATTGGTATAGAAATAGATCTGAAAATGCATGTCAGTGCAAAAAATATTTTATCACATACATACAAATTTTAGGTTTCATTAAAAATGCTTTTTCATGCGTTAAGATTTTTTTAAACCTAATATTTATTTATCTCATTCTTTAAACACAAACATGTCTTTATACTTTTATCTTATTAGACGAATAATTTTATCAAGCATCTAAAAACCATGTAAAAGTATTCAATGTCATAAGTGTAGGTAAAACCAGTTGCTTGATTATATTACTAGTTTGTTAAAATCTGTAGGTCAGTACTAGTTAGATTAGTTTTTGAGCATCGCTGCTCCATAAAGGGATGATACCAATGCCGTTCCGTTATCATAAAATATGGACTATGGACTGAAATGTAACAATTTATTTTTTCTATAAATATTTCATGAAAATTTTACTGATTGGCACAGCGATTAAATTTTACAGATCATAAATTTAATACGTCTTAATCAACATCCGCATTATGACATGTCCATTGTCCCTGATCTAGATAAAAAAAAACAATATTTTTACAATTTTATAATAGTATTTTTTTAAATGAAAAAAAACGTATTATTAAAATCAAATTTGGGATCTTAAACGACATATCATTTCAATTTTTTTAGGATTATCTTATAAAACATGAATTTGCGATATTATCTAATACGCACACTAATATCAGTTTTTTTTGGATAATACATAAACATTAATTTTTTCATGTAATTTAATATTTTGACACAAAAAATTAGAATTCTTATGACGATAAAATTGCAGTAAAAATATATAGAAAAAGTATATGCTGGTGCAGGGTTTTTTAAACATTTTTTTTATTTGTATTGTAAAATTAATTGAATTTATATATTTAAATCATAAATTTGAATAATAAGTTTCAATTAATTTATTACCTTTTTCACACTGTGGGCCAGACCAGCAAAAAAAAGTTACCACTTTTAAATTTATAAAAAAATGTCTTTTATTGAATAGGATATCAGATCAATCCAGAGTGGAAAAGGTTAAGAGTATCGATGTACTGAGTACCGAAAGGGATTTTTCACAAAATAAATTGTGAAAAAATATGATTCGTATTCTAATTACGAAAAAATATTTATACTTGATGTATTCAATCCTATCAAAGATTTTTTTATTGTCCTGTGTTGTTAAGTTCTTATTATGAAAAAAATCTGTTATTTTATATTTCCGGGAATCGTGTTAGAGCAAATAATTAGTGTAATAATATAATATTCGTTATCTTTACCGTGGACCGTGTAAAAAAAGAGTTGAGTGTTTTAAAAAAATTCTGACCTGTAGATAAAATTTATTTGATATTTGCCGTCTGCTTAGTTTGGTCAATCGTTTGATTTTTTTTATGTGTGTTAGATCCATAAATTATAAAAAGAACAATAATTTTATTCCATAAAGATGCTGCAAATTATTTTTGCAAATGGTTTATAATCAATAAAAATATATATTTTTTTATAATAGTCATAAACAATGTACAAAACTGGTTAAAAAGACAAGCTCAAAAACGACTTTTAGTTTTATAGTTTTAAAAAAACGATCGATGCGTTCCAAAGAATATTTTTTTATGTTTAATTTAATTTAATTAAAAATCCGTGTCATTTTTTTTCTTTGAGTTTGAAAATGTAAAATTTTAAATTGATAATTTAACATATCTATCACTTTTACAAGTGTATCTTATATTTTACGCGGTCTTTTGATCGTATCCCCCATCCAAAAAGAATCAGGTGTCTATGCAAATGCAAAAAGTTGGGATTTAGCAACGAAATCCGTAGATTTAACCAACTAATTTACAAAACATGTCAATTACATTTTTTTAACCATGGAATGATCACCACTACTTTATTTAACTGATCTGTCACGGAGGCTCGAAACCAACGGCGTTGCCAATTACTATAAAAATAGACCTCAAACATTTTAAGTCAAGATATTGATGAATTCTTCATCAATATCTAGCCTTTTTTATAATGGATTATTCTAAGAATAAAAATAATTATTTATATGTTAAAAATACAAAATATCGACCAAATTTTTATATTTATTACTAATAAATGTGACACGTAAATGAGGCGCACACTGAGTCGTACGCCGAGTGCCTCGTCTCACTTGTCTAGTACGTTTCACTCGCATTTGGCACCTCGTACTGGATGCGAGCGAGAAAAAACAGCGTACCCGATTTTTTTTTCCCCCCGCAATTCTAGACAATAAAGGTCAATGATTATTTATAATATTTATTCTTTTTGCTTTTTTAGACAAATACAAAAAGTTTGTACATTTGTGACATGTACGATTTATATTAAATGGGTAGAAACACGTATTTTAGCATCTATTTAAAAAAAAAAATAGCGTTTAAAATGACAAATTTTAGCATCTATTTCGAGTTTATTTCTTAAATACAAATTTGAAGTTGAAAAGTCTAATTTATACATATTTTTTTAAACGATATACAATTATTGATACAAAAGCATTTTGAATTAAATAGAATACAAGATACACCGATTAAAAATTATATAGTGATTAAAATTTAATGCAGGTTTATCATCAGGCATGTTTTTTTATTATTAGTTAAACTTTTAATCCTAGATACGTCGATCGTTAACAATTAGATTGTACGTACTAAAAAAATGCACTATTTGGGACATAGGAATTGGTTGGAGACATTGCAGATTCTTCGTGTTTCATCTTTGTGCAGAGTAAAGATGGAAGAGTATCAACTTGCCCACTTTGATAAATTATTAAAAAAAAAATGTGATTTTATCACTCCTAAACATTGAGTGGTTTATTGATGTTATGAAACAAAGGTAGAGTTTCTTATTGCCGATATCGTTTTAAATCAGTTTACGATCATTTGCAGGTTGGAACCAGATGATTTAAAAGTTCATAAAAACACATTCATTTCATTTATATTTAAATGTGATTTAATAAACTTTTGCAGGAAGTCGACTTAAGAATATCTATTAATTCCTAGTTTTAGGTATGTTCGTCTGTTTCAAGTAGCTTCACAGGTTTACATGAATAAAATACCACCTATGTTATAACCCAGAAGGAATTTTTTATTCCCCCCTAAATTTGATCCACAATAAATGGGAAAAGAAAGGGGGGGTGCAGAAGTTCAGCTAATTTATCAATAAAATTAAGCCAGAAATTTATCGCATATCTCGCTAACAAATTTACATTTGGAATTTTTAGTATGTATTTGTATCAGACTCATACAACTCTATAATTCTTCCTTTTTGCTACACTTTTTTTTATATCCTGAAACAAGGGTACCAGCCTAGTATGTGGCATCACCAGACAATGAATAAAGAGTTGACCATGATCTGGGAGGATTCTCTTTAGTCATTCTTCAAGAAAATCGATATATGGAAAATTTCGCATCTATTCGCAATTTTCAAAATTCCCTAATTATATCGCATTTATCGCTTCTATAGCTTCTATGTCGCATTTATCGCAAAATGCGATAATCACGTATCTCTATAAATGGGTTATTCAAGGAAAGGAGAACGTGTGATTTGGATTCTTCACGAAAATATTTTAATGATTAATTTATTATAGCGTTGATAAACCCTGTGCTAGAGATATTCGCAATACACGCGCAAGTAACTTTAATTAATGCAATTTAATCGAATGATGTATTAAAGATTAAAACATTTGACCCAGATGAGATCTAAACTGGTCATAAAGGATATTACCTCAGCCCATTAAGACAAGTGACCACTTTCAGAATGACTTTGCATCATCATAAAATCGAACGAAGTGTAATCTTCAAGTTGCATAATCAATAACTACATATATCTGCACACATTTGATATCATAGGGCAATGTCTAAGATATTAAATTTTCGCTTCGCAAGAATTAGAAAGGAAACCCATACGATTTACAAGGATAAGATAATCTTTCTTAGTGGCGTAATCTCTAATAATTTTCGTTTAAAATGTTCATTGTTATTAATTGCGTTTTAATAACACCTTGACACACATCTGCGAAGAATGCAAAAAAAATGAATATGTATCGTATTATTAAAATTCAGTACTAAATAAATTATACGTGTTGGTGATTTCGATAAGAAAAAAGACTTGCGTTCAAGGTCAAGAAATTCGAGGATCGTCTTTAAATTATAGAGCATTTAATAGATTCGTCATGTTATCTTAAAATTATATACGCAATGTAATACCCGATATACATATTTTTCGAAAACTTGACAAATACGTGACATGAAATATTTTCTGAATTGTAAAAACTGTACAACACGTTCTAAGATTACCGATATGGCTTAAAATGTCAACTTAAAACTTTCGTAAATATAATTACCAATTCAATAAAATAAAATTAATGACGTAACAATCTGAAATAATATATTTGACATTGATATCCGACATTGTGGGTTGCTTCTCTAATTAAACAATGGAGGATGATTCACTCTCTATTTTAATAAAGCAATAGTAAAAGGCTTCTAAGGCAAGAATCGTGGATGATGATGGATCTCTGTCAGAAACATACATCGAGTACGATTACCATAGTTCGATTAAAGAACTTCTTCTTCACGTGCCTTGACTGTTTTAAAGTAGATAATCTACTTGATTTTGTCTGTTCTCCAAATATGTATCTGTTTTTCGCGAGCTGGTACAATTTTGGAGCTCCCATTCCGGTCCAGTTGCAAATGTTGAGGAGTCACGACAGCTCTTTTCTTCCCAACCACCGTGTACCTTCCAATTTTCCAATTCTTGATGGTTTGCAGAACAATTAGATGCAAAGAATCAGTACGGCAACAGTTAATTCCTGAGCAAAACCTTTGGTTGTCTGCAGGGCTGATATTTAAATTTTTAATGCCATCACATTTAGACACATCTCCATAAGAGTTCAGAGCATAACAACCACATCTAGATGAAATATTCAGACAGACATTAAAGATTTGTTGAATTATTATGATGATCCAAAAGAATTTTGGATATTTTTTCCTATGACTTAAGCTGACTTACTTCAATGACGTGCATGTATCAGATTTTGAGTTTCCCTTGTTTTTTTTCTCAAAATATGATTCCACAAGTTTCTACCATCTATAGTGCTCGATACTAAAACTTATCTGAGCTCGAAAGTCGTATTCTTACAATATGACCAGAGTGTATTGTAGAATAGCATAAGACCGGTTCTTATTTTCAGGGATACACAGAATTGTATCAGGGAGATCATTAAATATAACTTCCATCATTATTAACAATCACTACAATTTAAATTCGTTGCCTTTATAAGGAAGAAATGCAGATATATGTATTTACTGATGATCTTTGAACGTAACCGTATTAAGATGCGATAATTCTTCGATAGTTAATCGGAGATTTGATAAAATTTTCAGGGTTTTTATGATTTAAGTTAATTTCTTAATTTATATTGTCTAATTTAAATCTGCTTTAAATTCTAAAAACAGTCATAAATTTCAGTAAGGATTTAGTGAACTTGCTGTCTGGATTAAATGTTGAATAAAAAAACAGCATAAAATGTCTGAATCATTGTCCGTTTTGGGGTTGAATATATTATACAGAGACACTTTTATTGACCGTATTTCAGAGACAAACTGTCTCGATAAATAAGCGCGATTTTTTAAATCCCCAGATATATAAATATTATTAATATCAGAAATAACAGATGAAATTCAAACAATAAATTACAATACTTATTGTTTCAATATCCATATATCGAATTATTTAAAATATTTAATACATTTTGTAAACCGCATAAATCAATACGATTGAATGAGATAATTGCGAATGTAGTGCAAAATTTTAACCGGATATTACGAAAGAATAGTGTAAAATAAAATTTATAGAAAATACGAGACTTACAATTTAAATACTCAAAATGGCGGAAAACAAAAGAATATGTTTTCACAATCCTTTGTTTTGATTATTATTCAAATCTAAATATTTAAATACGCCAACGTTTAAATTACACTAGAAATGAGTATTTTTGAAAATAAATTAAAAACTTGATAACGTTTATCGCGTCACTTTAATTGTGTGGTTAGACGAGATTAGATTACTGACATTATTGCAAAAAATATAATTTTACGCTCAGTTACGTTTGTCCTTCAAAATTGATCAAATGTATTGCGAAACCGTTATAAATTCAAATTAATATAAGCGAAAGTTTAAGATTCTTCTCTACATTTTGAAGCATAGAAGATGCTTAGATAATTTTAACATATTTTAATAAATCGATTTATTATTAAATGTATATACATAAAATGTTTTTGATAATAATATTTTCTACATGAGATACTTCAAAATAGCAGTTATAGAAATTAATGGCAGTAAATGAAACATACATTTTCAACACACATGTGTATTTTTTTGATCGCTTCAATAACTTTAATATGTTGTCTAAATATATATGTATATATATATAACTTATTTTCAGTAATCTATATTTAAACCTTATATAAGGGGATAGAGCTGGGACGCTTTTTCAACGATGTAAAAAAAAAAGTTAAAATCGAGTTTAAATTATGCAGGTTATTATGTATTCATTGTAATCGTATCGTAAAATATTCTATTGAATAACATATATGATTAACAATGACCTCTGCCTGGGCAGATAATATCATTATTTATTTTAATGAAAAAAAATCAAATGCATTTCGATTTGAAATTTCAAAATTTTCCAGCTGAACGCGTTGCATTTCGCCAGTGTTACATACGTACAAGAAAATGATAGTGTAATGTGTTTTTAAAACACCGATTTACCTGCCCAAGGTCCATATTTTTTGTGCAGACTCTCCTCCTCTCCCGGTTGGAAGAATGGCTTCAGATACGCCCTCGACAACTGGATCGAAGACCACAAAAATTCGGTCAACATCCATAATATTGCCAGCAATCCAACGACGCTTAAAGAATAAATGAATAGCCACAACATTGCTCCGTTTGCAACTAGCACTCGCCACAGATTGCAATATTCTGTATCACGTCCGTATTACACTTCGTACATCGTTGTCAGATTATCGTCAGCGCGTAACTAATAATGGCGATTGGCGATCGACATAGGAGCGGCAGTGCCGGACGATCAACACCGACTGAAGAACTCTTCGACCGACCTTCTCGGACCCTCGCCGCACCAGCACTTTCACTATCTATCGGGTGATTGCACCGATTAAATACTATAATGAATGAAAACAAATGTTCAGCAGATGACAATGTTTATTTTAACAACTAGGCTAAAATGATAAGCTTCATTACACCGGCGAATTTTATCATCTCTTAAAAAACACGTACTGATAACTCAAAATATATAAAATCAACTGGGTGAATAAAAATTATGTACTAAATAAAAACATTCTGTAATTTATAATAATTAATGCATATTATTAAAAACTAATAATATATCATATTTTTTAAATAATAATATATATATTTCCATCATTCAAATGTAATAGAATTATTTTTATATAACTAAAAAAAACAATAGGTAATAATCTTGACCGAGCGATTATTCGGGGAGATCAGGCAGTGGTTTTCCCTTGACTTTCCAATTGTTATGCTGTCAACGTTTTACCCAAGGATATGGATTTAAACACAATCACGAAAAATGTGTCGACCCTTAACTACACACAACTCTTTTTTATACGGTTTTTAAATATCACGCTCCACCAAAAAGTGCTAATACTACACTTATCCCTCGATTTACGCGGTAGATACGTTCCAGGAGAAAACGCATAAATCGAAACCGCGTAAATCGAGACTTCGAGTCATACTAAAACGGAAGATAGGTTCCAGAAACAATTTTGCCTGGATCTTATCGATTTATCTTAATTCCCCCATCAGAAAAATGCAATCGAAAAATAAACGGTAAAAGAATAAGAAAAGAAACGGTATTATTGATATAAATACGATGTTGGGATTTGCATACCATGCTTCGAAATTTACCATACTCAACTCAATTTTAGAATAAAAAATTATCTTGTTACAGACGTCTGGTTACCAGAAGTGGGGGTAATCTGATGCAACATACGCGTTTGTGTGACACGTGCCACAAAATATGTATGATTTTTTAAAAAAATGTATTTTTTCTGACCGCGTAAAAGTGAAACCGCGTAAATCGAGGGATTTACGCAAGTTATTTGTTCCGACACGATTCCCAGAAATAAATATGTATTTTCAATACGTTACATCCTTGTTTTCATTGGGATAAAAGAAACAAAATTATAAGCTACAATAACCAATGACGATAGTGTCCGACGCCCGTGTGCATAACTTTAATTGGGGCCCATAAACCCACCCCCCTTCTACAATAAAAACATAATTTTATTAAAGAGGATTTTAAGAAAGTGTAATGAATTAATATTTTTCATATTTTCACCTATTGGCGCCTCTCAGCCCATTTAATTTTCCGGTGCCTGTGTGCGCCGCACAATCTAGCCTTATGAACAGCATTTTCTCGCTTATGATTCTGACATAGAACGAGCCTTAAAATTCCATCAGGACCTGGAAATTTGTATGGCTATATATCGAGAAATGTATAAACAACTAGTGAAACAAAAAAACACAAAATTGGATATCGGTTGTTCCAATAATAAATAAATCAAGAACATAGAACAGTAGAAACAAACAAAAAGCTTCATTAGATTCTAACCCATTGGACGTGTCATTAGTATTTTTCTTATCATCATGGCCAACAGTGTGCGAGTGTATTAGGCTCCGCCCCCTTTATTCCTCATCTATATAATTTCGTCTGAGTTTCTCATAACATAAACACATTTATAAATTGTACATATTCAATGACTTTTTTTAAAAAAAAAAAGGATTATTCTCACAATAAAAATAGTTGCTTTAAAATTTGTAATTGACACGCATACTCGTCGATGTCGTCACGTTTTGTATACGTTTCATTCGGACTCGGCACATCGTACCGGATGCGAGCGAGAAAAAACATCGCGTTCGTATAAGATATTGTTGAAGAATTCATCAATCTTGACTTAAAATGCTTGGGGTCTCTAAGAGATCCCCTTATACCCGAAATAATTTTCCCCATCTGAGAGACCCCCGAAATAATTTCATATGCGAATTTTCGAGTATTATTCTAAACTGGGTATATATTTATATATTTCAAGTACGCAAATTTCACTGGATTTTACCTTCAAATCTGAACCACACTGTATCTCAATTATATCCATTTACACTTAATTAGGTAATGATTCTACATTTATTAAATAAATCGAAGAAAGCAAAGGAAACTTGTTTTTCAATAATTTAAAATCTGCAAATCTTGATTCGAATTCATTTTTAAGGATTTTTTCTACGTGTTATTTCAAAAAATTCAAAATTAGATTAATATTTTGGATTTTTCTACCAATATATTATGAATAACTATTTTTATTTATAGAATAATCCATTTTTTTAAAATGTCATAGTATTGTCGAAGAATTTATCAATTCTTGACTTGAAATTTTTGCGGTCTATTTTCATATATTCATTTCATACAAAATATACTCCATCGGCCAGCGGTTTCTAGTATACATTTCACTCGCACTTACGGCACATTGTACCAGTAGCGAACGAGAAAAAACATCGAGGAGCTCGTTTAATCTCAGTCGAAACCTCCACGGTCCCCCAACCCTGCACGCAGGCGTGGTCACGAAACATCGCGACTTGTTTTTGACTCTCGTGTGCAGTGGGCCTAAGAAGAAGATAAAGACAGAATTGAAACCTTGTATATAAAAAAGATCAGAAAAAAAGAACGATTAAAATAAATAGGCAATTTCATTTTAAAATAAACTTGTATTTAAAAAAATTATACATTAAATAAAATAAAATCAAACACCATAACATGAACGATATAAATTTTCCAATAGTCATAAGAAAATGTGAAAAATTCTCAATTAAAAATCTTGGTCCCGGTAAATTTTTTAATATCGCATTTTCTTGTATCGCATCAACGTTAAATATGAAATCTGTTACGGTTTCAAAATATGCACATATAGTCGGCGACGATTTCAATAATTGTAATAAATGTGTTCTGGGATTAGTTCTTTTATGGAGATCCATACAAAGGTTGTACGTAAACGTTCCGTTGAATATTTTTGACACGGAACGCGGTTTAAGTGGCTTACACGTCAACTCGTTCAAATAACTCAACTGTTGAAAGCACGTTTGGAATTGGGCAAAGCTGTGCACAATGTTGCGATTGTAAAAGGACTTCTTTTTCGTGAAAATATTTTTATCTATATCAAAATATTTCAAAAATACACTAGCTGCCGATATACAATCATTATATTCAATGTTCATATTTTGTAAGTCTTGTAATTCAATACTAACGTTTTCTTTCAGCTCGGACTTCAAACGTATCTCTTCGAGAAGAGATGCATATTTTTTATTGAAATTATTACACGATAATCTTTCACCAATCTTATTGGTGACAATTGTTAGCATGATGTAACAAAGAATTAGTGAACATATGTGAAATTCGCTTAAATTAGGATTTAATTTACGTTGAGATTTTAACCAAATAATTGTCGTAACTAGTAATTGCATATCTTCCGGTGCATTATTCAGTTTTTTAATGTATTTATTAGATATACTCCGTTCTAAAAAATAATAAAAATAGTCTGAACTCGGAGCAACATCTTTATTCTGCAAAATCCTTTTCATTTTCCATGAAATATTGGTCATTCGGGGGACTTTTATTTCAACAATTTTTGTATGTTTACGACCGACAAATGTAATATTACAATTTCTTTCAAAGTGTGTAATCAGATCATAATTATACCGTAAAATAGCTAAAGAGGACTCTTGCGCATCGGATAATTGAAAATCTTCTATTTGGGGAGATCCGATATATGTGTTACTATTTAACAAATCATAATATCTAGGAGTGATTCTTCCTTTTTTTAAGAGTTCTCTGATCCATGTAGAAATATTGATATGGGATGAGTAATTTTGCGTTTTTAACGTCGATACATCAGATTCATGTTCGTCGTCTGTGTCTGCTGAACTATCAGAAATCGAATCGAAATCTTCGTCATTTAAATCATGCTCCAAATTGCGAATATTTCTATCAATTCTATTATTAGATTTAATATTTAACTCATCAAGATATTTACATTTATTATCAGTATATACTGAACATGACCTTTGTATCAATCCCAAAATCTTAGATTTTCTATGTAATTTAAATCGATCCAATATATTTATAATTGCAGATTCATACGATTCATATTTCAGCCAATCTATAAGTGCTGAAATTCTACATTGTCCCAAGTTTTTCCGTGTTTTTTTGCCTTCAATTGAAATATTATGAAAAAATTTTGAAAACATAGAGCGCTTAACGTAATCATTGCCCAATAAAGTACCCATCAATGGAAGAAGCTCCGTTTTGATTCCAAAAACTTTGTTAAAATTATCAGGTGAATACATTTCGCAGTTCAAACCAATTTTTTTGGTATAGCTGGATTTTGTCGCTTTAAGTTCCAAACAATTAATTGGGATATAATATACGTTATAAATATAAAAGTCGGAATCATAACTTAACACTGGAGCATTGAGGTATTTGGCGAGTGCAGCGATTTCGTGATCAGCCTCCCATTCGCATATAATATAATCAATATCCAGAGATATTAATACGTCGAATAATACATCTCTGAGCATAAATGGAAATATATTATATTCTTTATATGTTGCCGGTGTTAGTTTAGATGCATCCTTTGCTCTTGAAGAAAGACGCCGTATGACAGTCCGCAGTTTACGACGCGGATAACCCCCATCACATATAACATATAATTTTATTCCACAATCTAATAGGGAATTGAAAAAGCATTTAAAATCATACGCAAGAGTATTATAATCGCCACCATATGGAGCTCTTGCACGTGCCGTAGCCAAATAAACTTGTGCTGCCACACTACTGCCATCGACTATGAGTGTGCCGTCATGAATACGATGGCGCTCTAAAAGTAATTTTCCCGCTGAACTGGTCGTGAAAGTTGTTAGTCCCATTACACCCATGTTTTATGTGAAATAATGGCTAAAATAAACATAAAAAAATAAGTAATCATACAAAAATGATGATAAATAATTAGGTTAGATCTCTCACCTCTGGGAAATCGGTTTTAAAACAAATATTAATAAACAAATTTAAAAAGGAATACATAAATATAGATATGCAATGATTGTCAATTTACAAAAAATTACTTCAATAAATAAAACTATATAAAGTTGGATGTAAATACATCCTAGTAATATAAAACAAGCATGAAAATACCGCTAACCTAAAAAATTGACATTTCTATATTAACCCTAGCACGATAAATATCGTCCATATTATTATTTTGGAGCTTGCTCGAATCAGGTTCCATTATATGGGGGCATTATGACGCCACTAATTCCCTTAAATTAGAGAAATTCCAAAAGAATTTTTTAACTTATCTCTACATGAA
The DNA here is from genome assembly GCA_022495035.1 of Philopotamus ludificatus. Taxonomy (NCBI): domain Eukaryota; kingdom Metazoa; phylum Arthropoda; class Insecta; order Trichoptera; family Philopotamidae; genus Philopotamus; species Philopotamus ludificatus. The sequence goes on from JAGXCT010034787.1 coordinate 42,845, forward strand.
GGATTTTATATTCTATCCCAGTTGATATCCCAGCGCCTGGTTACATGACTGCCTGGGGTATGTAACTTTGAGAAGAAGGTCGATCTACTTGGCAAAGCAGATCGACTCCTTAGGTGCCCTTATAGGCGCAACCTCACTGCCAACGAATACGTTCGCGTGTGCGTTTTTTTCCACCAAATGTGAAGGTGTTCTCTGAAACTTTTCGGTAACCAGGGTTATAACTCTATTCAACCACTAGACTGACAATGTAGATATATTTGATGTCAAAAATGAGCCATTTCATTGATCTTTTACATAAGATTTTATAATTTCATAAAATGGATTAATTAGCGGCGGTATTTGATTCTATGTTATTTTAACTATTTATTTCGCATACTTTATATTATTTTATTTCCATACTTTTTATTTACATTTTTTTATATTTTAAATTATATGAGTTTTATTATTTTACTGTTATGGTTTCTATATGCGTGATTGGCGACCTGGATTATTCTGTAATGTCAATCACGCATTGTTTTCTGTATGAAGAATAAACTAAAAAAAATATACATTTTTATGTGGATTTAATTCTTTAGGCAGCACACTTTGTTAGTGCGCTGCTATCATTTATATATAGTTATTCTTCCTCTTCGATGTAATAACCGTTTAAATAAGTAATACTGTAATCCTCGGGTCGGCTAGGATGTTTCGTCCGTTGTATTGTTTCCGATAAATAAAGATACTGTCTCTCTAATGAATTTGTGTCTCGTTGCGTCCTCCGTTATATCCATTTCGAATCCTGAGAAGCCCCCACGTTACAGATTATTATTCAGAATAAATTTATTATCGTAAATTAAAATCAACATATTGTCGAATTGACGAGTTTACTTCGTTATGGCAATTCGTAGCTGGCAACATTGTATTCTCAGATCTTGAACTCGTTGGTTGTTTCGTTCAACGCATTTCGCACGTTTGTCGACGTATATATATATATACTCAGGTATTGTTAATAGTTTTTTAATATATCAACTTTTAGAATGGTTCTACATAACATTGCGTTTTGGAGCCGGTTTTTATACGTATTTATAGGTTATTATTATTGCCGGTCTCCACGTTTTGTGTTCTACCATATTTTCAACAACAAAAACGAATTGTCATTGGTCAATATTATATTAAATGAAATGTATTCACTATTCTGAGCTCAAATATGTTCTTAATTTTATGAAATTATAACCTAAAATTACTTTATTATGGTATTGTTTAATGGAAAGTTTGCCATGTGTGCATGCGTTTTCATTATCTTTAGGGTTATGGTTTTATGAGCTTTTACAATAAACCGTCTGATTTTTTTATTGTATGTATATTTTGTTTTATTTGTGGAACTGGATGCTAAATCATTTTTCATTTCACAGACTAAATTAAAAATGACCGAAGAAGACGTCGCCGTTTCCAATGGCGATTCCAATAATACAAATTCTGTCGATGCTGCAGAATTAGACCAATGCATCATTCGTCAAATGGAGTATTACTTTGGTAATTTATTTTTATTTTTATTACAAAATAGTGTCTGTGTGAAATAATTAAGTGGTTAATGCTATTAAATATTTTAGGTGACATTAATCTTCCGAGGGATAAGTTTTTAAAAGAGCAAATTACTTTGGATGATGGATGGGTGCCTTATTCGACCATGTTAAAATTTAAAAGACTCGCTGCTCTCACAACAGATTCGAGTGTTATTACTACTGCTTTGAAAAAATCTGGAAATCAACTGATTGAGGTATGCATCAAATAACTGCCTTATAATTGCAATAATCTACTTTAGACTCCTTTTACACAATAAAAACCATGTAAAAATGTGATAGAATTCATGGTAAAACTGATGATTGTTTCCCTAAATTAAAAAAAATGCGTTATTTTAAAAAATAACCTTAATGTATAAAATTTTGTGTTAAAAAAGTGTATTTTGTTTCACAATTTGTTTTTATAAATTTCATGATATCCAGCCATACAAATCTGCAGGTCCCGTTAGAATTTTAAAGCTCCTTTAGGTTGGGGTCATAAGTGAGAAAATGCCGTTCCATAATCTTACCAACTTGCTAGCCCTCGTGAATTAAAGCATCTGTTGGTTGATAAATTTCACCATTTTGTTTATTTTTATAGCCATTAGTCATTGGCTATTGTGACACAAAGTTATGCCCTTTTGCAACAATGAACACTGGGACATAATAATGCATGAAACTAATATTGCATATATAAATATTTTGTTACTGGGAATCGATAATGGATCTTGGAACAAATAAATTGTGTAAACATCTAGTATTTGTTCATTTTTAATTGCAATTTAATTTACAGATAAGCGAAGATGGAGAAAAAATTCGTAGATCTCCTGCTTCACCTCTGCCGGAATTAAACGAAGAGAGGAGGAAGGAATTAATGGCCAGAACAGCATATGTTAAAGGATTGCCGAAAGAAGGAAAAACCCTCGATGACTTTTTAAAGTTTTTCAACACATATAATAATCCAGAAAATTTATATATGCGTCGTTATTTGGATAAGGCTACTAAAACACATCCATTTAAAGGATCCGTATTCATCACGTTCAAGACAAAGGAAGACGCTGAGAAATTCTTAAACGAATCATCGGTCAAATACAATGACGTTGAATTAATCAGAAAATGGCAATCGAAATATTTCGAAGAAAAACAAGCCGAGAGCGAAGTTAGATATAATAAAGCATTGGAAAAGAAAAAAGCAAGACAACAAAAGGAACAACAGGTACGATCGATTAAAATTTAGTTATAATAATAATATTGAAATCGAAAAAACATCGATTAAGAATTTATATTTTTTGATATCCATTATAAAATATAATTTTCATCATTATTAGAGACGGTTTCCTCATCTTCCTTGTAGTTTTTCAATTCCTTTTTAAAAAAACTTTCCGGTTTAGGATTGAAATACTCGTTTTCAAGTAGTTTTTCGACTTCATTTGTATTTTGAAAACGTTTTTCCCGTAAAGTGTAATCCATGGACCTGAAGAGATAGTAATCGGAAGGAACAAAGTCTGGGAAAATAAAGGGTGTGGCAGAAATTCCCAGTTTAACTCCTGAATTTTTACGAGAGTGTCCATTATTGTTATGAGAAAAATTATTCCCCCTTTCTGTTGAACAAAATTGGATGTTTGATTTTTATTTTCTCGTTTATTCTTTGCAATTGTGAACACTAAACATCTGCAGTAATTGTTTCAACAGGTTTCAATAATTTATAATGAATTATTCCTCTCACATCTCGCAAAAAAACTTTTCAGGGTGTTAAATCGGGGTCAGGTGTCGAAATGGAATTTGATTCGGATAAAGCCATTGGCTTTTTTGACTTATGTTATCGTAAACGATCGATTTCTCATCTCCAGTTACAATTAGGTGTAAAAAGGGATCGAATTCTTTGTCTCACGGATTGCATTACAAGCGGTGTCCAAATTCCCATTTTATTTATTTTACCGATGCGTTCCAAATATGACTACAGAGGACCTCGGAGATTTTAGTCTCCACGATAATGATCGTGGTCTCCATGGCGTCAAGCAGAAGCGTTCCAATTTTCGGGTTCATGCGTATTCGTGGGAAGGCAGATGCGCGCTTAAATAAATCACAGTTTTATAATTGTATCTTCTCGTCAATTATGAAAGGATCACTCTCTAGATTATTTTATTCCATTGCATTCTTACTTTGCTATAGCCTGATAATAGATTTTCAATGCATTTTACGACTTTACATGCAATACGATTTTTTTCCGTAAAAGTGCAAAAAATGGACCGAAAAATGTTGAAAAAGAATTATAAAAACATTTTTATGTTTTTAACTTCCACTTCACACTCGCGCGCTCACTGGTGAGCGCAAATGTTCTTTGGCATTAGATTGTATGCGATCACTTGGCGTTATGTCCATCCTCGCTCAACGTTGATATCTTCATATAAAAAAAACCTGGGATGCATTCACACATTCTACTGATTTACGCGATGTTACTTGTGTCCCAAGTACACGGATAGCGATCGAAAAAAAATCAATAATAATAATCGATTCGTTTTGACCGATTTCTTCGAAAAGAAACCGAGTGTGAAGTGGTTAAAAGAAAAAAAAAATTTTTTTTTGCATGAAGTAGTTAACAGCTTTAGTTGCTTTTCTGGAATTCAAGCCCTGATAAAAAAAAGTAGCACACAATGTCTGATGTGTCCTTTGTCAATTTCTGTTTTCGATATTTTCCCCTCAACAAAAATATAAATTTTATTACTCATAAATAATGCTGAGCAATAGTAAGCAAAAGAAAACTTGGAGACATGCTTTCTTCAACATGTCTAGACACAAGTGCACTCGTACATGATTTCTTTCGGGTCATAATATTCAAAATGAATTATTGTAATTTTAGGAAGTAAAACAGCCAATAGTATTGCCCAGAGGTACGGTGTTAATATTAAACGATGTTCCCGAAGAAATAAACCGTGATCTTATTAAAGAAGCTATCACACAATTAGGTTTGTAACGTAAACTATTTTAAATATTTTTTAAAAATACTTTTACTAACGAGATTATTTTTTTGCATAGAGGGTGAAGTTGGTTTTGTGAAAATTGAAGAAAAAACTGCATGGATCAGGCTTCAAAAAGAGGGATCCGCTAAGGATGTTTTCGGAAAAATTACCGATGGTAAAATTACCATCTCTGACACTGAGCTCGTTTGTCATATACCGGAGGAAGAAGTTGAGAATAAATTCTTGAACGAGATGGCAGCTGAATTGATGATGAGGAAGCAAAAACAATCAAAACCCAAATTTGGCGGCAACAGAGGCTTTAACAGGAAACGTAAGGGGGCGGGTGACGGTGGACCTCGTTCAAAACGGAGGTGAAGAAATTATTGATCGTAGGAAGTTCAATAGACATCACCGTCGCTCTATTACATTTGATATCCCAATATTTACAAAATAGTCTATATATATAACATCGCATGATATAATCATTCCAAAACATCTTTTAATAATTTGACAATAGACGTTTTAACACAGGATGATGAATATGTAAATGTTTGAGTATTATTTTTTGATGATTTTTCTAAAAAAAAACATGTCGTGAGGCTCAGTGTTGTTCATTGGAGTCATGATAAATGGCTATAATTAAGATATTCTATTGTATAATGTTCGACAAAATACATGTAATGCTGCAAAATATTAAATGTTTGTATATTTGTTGGATGATTCTGATTAAAAGAAATAAGATTTTTGTTTAATACTTCAAATTATTTTATTTTTGATAAAATATGTTCGATAAATTCCTTACCTATGCATATATCAAGAAAATACATTTTTCTTACAACAGTAAAATAACGTGATTCGTAATTAATATTAGTGATATATAACAAAATTATCACACATTACAGGTAACCCCCCCGTTGATCGCGAGGAATATGTTTTGGACAAGATTGCGATAAGCGAAATTTCGCAATCAACGGGGTATTTAAAAAGAATACATTGAATTTCGAAAAAACACATCATTAACAGAAATAAACATTATTAACACATTACCAGCGGGCGTTGGCGCCGGCCGACTGCGCTCTGAAGCGGGCGAAATTTGGGATTTGCTCGCGAAAATTTGCATTTAATTAAAATGTCATCACTTTTAAAATAGTAGTTATTGATTTTTATAAAGGAAAACAAATATGTGACATTATATGACAGTTATGTTTCATTTATTCAAAAAATATTTTTAAATACAAACAGTATAAGTACACTACCCGCAGTTAAACACGAGACGAGGTAACGGGTATTAATACCCTTCCAGCTGTTAATGTGTTAATAACAAAATCAATGTTATACATAACACAAATCATTTAGTTTGTTCCGTGATGTAAAATTTGCTGATGAACTGTAAAATAATCCGATCACTCCCTCACGATCTTCATAGTTTTCTTCCAACAACTTTGTGCAAAGATTGTGTAGAGAAAGAGCTTTTCCAATGATTTTGACACTTAAAACACACAAAAAAATCCTTTTCCTTGGGACATGGCATTGCATTCGATTTATTAGCAGCTCTTCATTAGTTAAGTGTTTGCCGTATGATTTTAATTAAGTCTGAATATCATTTACATCAACCTTCGATGCCTCCAGAAATGGCTTAAAGTCAGTTATTTCAGAATTTCTTGTAATAACCTTTTCCAAACACCCTTCATACCCGACTAGATGATTTCATTCCATGCTTCATCGGTTATATTATATTGTTTCCACCAAACCCGAAGGCATCTCTCACCTCCAGCAGTTTCATGAATGTGTGGCGCATTGTTTTTCCTAAATATTGAGCTTTGGAGGTGGCTATTGGACCTTGATTTATAGGCTGTAAGATGGATGTGGTATCGGAGGTAAGAATACTACATCAACAGGAAAATCAGTGCAGAGTCTCAAGTTCCAGAAGATGACACGGCGTATTGTCCAACACCAAAAGAGCTCAAGTTCGGCTTCAATATCCTCGAAATATTTTTATTGATGGGCAGAAGCAGTCCATAAATACATTTTGGGTGATTCAAGCCTTCAGTCTCTTCGTCAAAAAACTGGCAAATCGTTTTTAGTCATGTCACGAGAAAGTTCTGCAGATGCATTTCTGCCGAGAAGAAGGGTTAAACGATTCTTTACTCCATTAAATCTAGAAGCAGTCTTTATGGAAAATACACGTGTTGGCATTCATTTCAAATAGAGCCCATCCTATTTACATTAAAAAATAGATTTAGTGAATAATTTGCCCCTTCCAAAATTTCATGGAACTCTTGGATATTTTTCAGTTGATTCTAAGTCTGCACTAGCCAGCCGATTTGCTTATCATTTTAGGGGTTTGCAAGTTTGATCGTTTTCTTAACCGATCAAACCAATGTTTGCTTCCGTTTAAACTTTCTTCTCCATGTAGAGACTTGAACCGATCATCAAGATTGATTTGAAGTTAGATTTATGTTCTATATTCAATTGTTTAATATGTTTTTTAAATTAAAAAAAGATTGCGTTATAACGAATCCGCACTCACTGGGATTAACGGGGGTTACCTGTACATACAAACATTACAAAAAGGTTTTATCATAAATCCTGCTCTCCGTGTATAAACAATATTGAGATTTCGGTCAGTAGAGAGCTGAATGTTTAATCAAAATGGTAATAACAAGGTTTTTGAAAAGCCGCCGAATTAATGGTTACTCGGGCTAATGTGGACGGGTAAAAAGGCACAGAATAGTATATTCGATATATTTTTTAACAATACAAAAATAAATGTTAGTGGTCCCATAACATTAAACATATATCGGTTAGTATAGCCCTTTTTCAGTTATATCAGCCTTACGTATTGAGATTTTATACTAAATTAATCAATTATATTCAATTAAAATTTTTGATAACTTTGAGATTAATTATAAGAACGTGAAATGATTGGTGATTTAGCTTAAAAATTTGCACTATGAGGTTGACTTATATAAATATGAGAGACAAACGGTTGATATATATTAAATTAACACAAAATAAACCTTGTAGATTTAAAATACATTGGTAGATGTGATTAATTGTATATATAAACATTTTATAAAAATAGTGGTCAATGGAAATGTATACGCTTGTAAGTCGTTTAAAAAAATAATAATTACATATTTTTCATTAATTAACAACTAATATTTATAATAAATAGCTTGAAATTATTTAACGTTAGTCGACATTTGGTTATATATCTTCATAATACCGAGCGGAATATAATTACAATAAATTACTGGCTCATTTATACAAGAACAATCATAATAAATCCAAATTTATTATTTTTAAGTAACATAATTAATTTTCATATATACGTTTGAATCAGATTTTGGCATTTATTTTTTATGTATCAAAATAGAGTATAATATTATATGCCAAAGTTGCGTTATAATTATTAAGTCATTCGGTTCAGACTTATAGTCGATCACTAATTTATAGTTAAATTCAACAAATTAAAATACAAATGTAACAAACATTATTACAATTAGTTAATTCATCTCTTTCAATAATAATTTACGATTAACAGTTCAGATCAAATGAACATAAAATATTTAATATTAACGAAGGTACAATTCAGTATAATAATATATAAATCAAACATCGAAATTAAATAATAGTAAAAAAAAGATATCAATTATTCATTTTGTGGTGATAATTAATAAAAAAAAAACCGTGAAATTTGATACATGTTAAAACAGAACGATACATAAAATTGGTTCGTCAGATAACGCCACGTTTAATTGGGTTTATCTGACATTATTAAGTAGGAAAAAGCAACATTTATAATAATATAAATAGCATACAGTTACAAACCCAAAAAGCGAGAAAAAAGTAAAATGTATACTTTATGCATACATCTATGCATTTACGGGGCTCGTAGTTTCTTTGCTGACGACTCGGACTCCTTGCTCGAGACTTCCAGCTCGGAACGCTTTGAATTTTAAGAATGCATCGTAGGCATAAACAATCATGGCGCTGAATCCGAAGAACTGAATAAAAAAATTGGTCGATAAGTTGACGGAATATTTATTAAACAAATAAACAAACTCACCGAAGCGGCGCCGTAGGCTTCTACCGGATAAGTGGCGGCCAAACAGGACGTTATCATATAGAAAACTGTCCACAGAGAACAGAATATCAATTCAATCTTCAGCCACGGGATTTTGTGAAACTTTTCTATGACATGAAACAAATATAGGGCCAGCATAATGCCGGTGAACCAAAACGCTCCCATCGCTATGGTGTTAAAAAAAGAGCCGCGCGAATGGAGACTATAGCCGGAGACCTCGATGCAAATGAATCCGATTAGACTTAATACCTGCAAAATAAAATTAAAAAAATATAAACTGGCCGGAGACTTTGTTAATCGTTTATATAATATTGTTTATAATCAGTCATAATTTTGATACTCGACTATCTTATACAATTTACAAATAAAAAGAGGATTTGAACAATCAAATTGTTAATTGGCAGAACTCGACACCTTCTCTGGCTTTGACCTCGCTAGTCGTCACGCTATGAGCCTTACAATGGAAAGGTGTTTGTTAGTATTATGTCGACTTCGGGAGCAATAAGCAAACCCAATTTACCGTCTTTATAAATAGAGTAAACTGTCCACACGATTCGAGAAAAACTGCATTTGTTGCACAGATCGGATCTGATCTTAAGTGGAATATACGGATATGGTGAAGGGTCAAAAATATAACTGT
>JAGXCT010034787.1:52082-64313 GCA_022495035.1 Philopotamus ludificatus
TCGTCGGACGGGCGGAAGCGCTTCTTACGATTTCTAGGATCTTGAGCAGGCCGGGGAGCGAGCGGACGTAGCTAGGGTCGAAACGAATATTTGTGTTGTGGCTGGCGCTCGTGGACGACGTGTGGAACCCCGGTTCCGACATGGCTAGGCGGGCGAATCACGCCCCCTGCGACAGCGCTCGGATATGTCACCGGTGGTCGGTTCTAACGGTCGAAAATCCGACCCGCTCCGATAAAAATCTCCCATCGAGAGAGATCGTAACGAGGTATTTTTAAGTATCGTCGCCGCAAACAAAAATATTAAATATATCGGCCGAATTAACGCCGGACTCGAGAATATTTTTTTCGCCCGCCGTCGACATACATATCGACAAATCCATCGTTAGAGAAATGGTTTTTGAAACAGCGGAAATAAAAGGATTAGAAAATTTACGATATGGGTTTTATTGACCAATATCGATTTTTTATCAAGTTTAAAAAAATAGTAGACAATAACGCCGTCGCGGATTGAGAGACTTTTCGCATTTTTATCGAGGGCCTCTTAAAAAACGACGAGATGTCGCCGTTTTCTTCGATCGTCGGGCGAAAGTCGACAGGATTCTATTTTCGTTCTCGAGGTTGTTGCGGTCGCAAAAATTCGGCTTGAAAAAATTGTCGCCGATAAGAGCGAGACCGATTATTTTTTCGCGATGGCAATGAGATCATATGAGTGGCTGACGTCCGATAGCGGGCGGGCATGGGGCAGGCGGGCAGCGCGGAGCGGCGGGCGGGTCGGCGCCTCCGCCGGCGGCGCGCGCCGCTCAGCTGCGCCTGCGGGCCGCCCGCGCTGCCGCCCGCCGAGCTGCTGGACGTCAACAGCGCCGGCGCCGAGCTGCTCATGACGCTGGGCCTCCCGCGCCGCACGGCGCAGGCCCTCGTGGCCCACCGCCTCGCCATCGGCGGCTTCCGGCGCCTCGAGGACGTCGCCCTTGTCTCAGGTCGCCCTTCGCCCTTTGCCCCCTCGCCCTTTGTGCGTTTTCTGTGTTTCGATTCGAATTTCGCTTTGTGTTTTAGGTATCGGAGCCGAGAGATTAGACAGAATCAGACCGGAAATATGCCTGCGAAAGGGGCCCGCTGCGTCCGACGACGGCTCCCGGACCATATCTTTGGACAGCGTCGGCAGCACGGAATCCAGTCGCCTGTTCGTCAACGTGAACTCGGCCAACGTGTTCCAACTTCAGTGTGTGCAAGGTTTAAATCAAGAGTTGGCCGCCAATATTGTGTATCGCCGAGAGAAAAAGGGTCCGTTTAAGTCGCTCGACGATCTCATTAAAGTGAAGGGAATGGACAAGATCAGACTGGGCACGGTCAAAACGCAATTGATCTTGGAGTCCCCGACCAAACACCGTTACGACTTGAGCTTAGACGGAACGATCGATTCGCCCACGCTCACCGTCGACGAACAATTGAAGATGCTGTTGAACAATCGGTCGGTCGCCAACGGAAAACTGTCGAACGGCATAAAAAAAAACGGAACGTCGTCCGAAATTGTCCCCAACCGAACGATGTCGGACGTTCGCGCGAACCCTCCGCCGCAGATCAAACGACAACGGAGTTCGGTCAACGGATTTTCGCCCAAGTCCGTCGACGATATTTTCGATTTGCTCTCGTTGCTCTCTCGGCGACCTTTCATCGACGACGAATTTAAATATGTGAGAAGCAACAGGCAAGCCGTCCGCGTCGCAACTTGGAATTTGCATCGACTGAACGCCGAAAAGGCGAACAATCCCGGATTTCGAGAAGTGTCGTGTCGAACTATTTTAGAAAATAGGTGAGCGATTTGACGGTGACATACATTCTTATTCGTTTTGCGACCTTTGCCGAAATTTTTCCTATTAAATTATATAATATTAAACTATTCTAGACGTATTCCCTCAATCCTATCTGTTGCAAACGGTTCGCCTTGTTCGCAAGAGATAAACATTGTTTTCTTATCTCGGTATTATATTGATTTGACGTATCAATTGCTACAATTATGACGATACAAATTTAATTAACGTTTGTCATGTCGCTCAATGCCTTTGTTTCCAATTTTTTTTTATTGTTTCACACTTCCTACATATTTTTAACAAATTAATCATCTAAATGACCGCAGTTTTTTGTATTGAAATTGTATGTATCGGGAAGTGTGTTATATGTATGAAATAATATGTAACATTTCATTTATTCAAAAGATTTCAATGACTAAAAGGACTGAAATGTATCGTCTAGTCAAAATGAAAATGTAAAACACCCAAAAATACATTGACGTCTGACTTTCTTTATGATATAGTCTATGTAGAGACAATTTTTATTTTATAAATGTTTATTTTTGTCGCCGCCCTCGTATAACATAATTGATCTCGTTGATTAAAATACAATAGGATTCTTTCTCAGCCCCTATATACCTTATTGGACAATGAACTGTATTAGCAGATTTATATGAATAATATAAATCGGTTATATCTCATTGCGGAGTAAAATTGTTAAGGGGACCGAAAAGTGTTATGTTTGCAGTGTGAAGCCTCATGTTATTGTGCTGAAGGATCCTTTTTTTTGTTATTGACCAGAAAAGATTGTTTTTTTATGAGCTCTTTCACTCGAGTTGTTCACAATACACTGTCACTGAAACGGTCTGACTGGATTGAAGCAATTCACAGTGTATAATTCCAGAAAAATCCCACCACACACAAACAAGGACCTTCTTTATAAGTGGTTGGTACAGATACTTCTTCTTGAACCCAATTACTTCACAATGACGTAAATGTGCTTCTTCTATTGTTAGCCTTGACATCTTTTCCCCTTGGTAAAAAAAATTTTAACCGAAAAATAAAATTAACAAGCTTCCCTTTAACGTAATAACAAAACTTACGTGTTCGCAGGACCTTATCTCGACACAAGCTAAATGTGAATGAGTTCATCAAAGAAATTTTGATTACGTTTGGGTCTCCCTAATTTTATCATAGGTTTGTTATTTTTACGATTAATTTTATTTTGCAGGTTGTCCATAGTAGGCATACAAGATGTATTAGAAGAAGAAGCCTTGAAAATTATCTGTGATGAATTAAATAAACCGATACTACTTAGGATTGTCGCATGGAAAACAAATAGTAAAAAATGGAAATACCACTTTATAAAAGGAATAAGGTAATTGAACGATCACCGACAATCGTACATTCTAAATTTGAAGCGTATATTAATTATTATTAATTATTTGTAGCAAAAACGTTGGATTTATCTATGAAAACTTGAACAATTCGATAAATATACAGGTGCAGAATTTAAACATTAAGTTCCCCGAAAATCAAGACTCCACTATTAATTACGGTTGTACAGGTATACGAGTTGAATTTATTCTACGTTTATAAACCCATTGCGACGAATACACGATTAAATTGAATCTTTTTATTTCAGATTTCCACATAAACGGTTCGCACATATGTATTTTGAATGTTCAATTAACGCAGGTAAACTTAGAATACAGTAAAGCATTATTGTGTGAAAAGGTAGATAGTATATTGAGTGAGAACAAAATGCTCATAATTATCGGAGATTTTTTTTCTTCCGAACATGTTAAAGGTGAGTCATATCGCTTTTCTCGTTCGTGGTTTCCGAACTCCGTCGATTGATTTATTAAATATGAATGTGTGTGTTTTATTTTAGATTTGGCTACATGTTATAAATCTGTGATAGAACCCGAGACTAATACCGTAGTGGAGCTGGACGATGGACCTATATTACCGGACGGCGGGAACACTATTTTAATAGCCGGCGACGAAGCGTGCCGTTTTACGGGAGTCGCGGGCGTGGTGCGCAAGGGACTGTGCCATTTGGCAATTCCTCACGGTTGGACGTGGGGTGGGCCGTCGTCGCCGTTTTGCCCCGTCTGGGCGGAATTTTATATCGATTGACGCGTTTTTAACGATGGGAAAATGCAGGACCTTCACCCAAACATATGCTTGTTATAAATTAACGAAATATAATGCGCACATCAAGTAATGCTTGTAATTTTTTTACTAAAGTCAATTTTACTATTTATAAATGTGGAGTAACTTATTATTATTATACGTTGATGACGTTCGAAAATGTCCCTTTTTTCCTAATAAATGTATTATTTTTTATATATCTTATATAAATAATTTGATAACGGATTAACGATCGAATCTTAAAAATGTCTAAAGAGTATATAAAATTGCCTTTACTTTATTAAAGAGTTGCCTTCATTAGAAAATTATCTATAAGATTTTATTCGGATATGCCTAATTAATACTCGTGTCGAAATAATAATGGCTTTTCAATTGCATATTTGCATTATTAATTCTTAGGCAGCGATACTTGGCACGTTTACTAATGTCTAAGCTTGACTGATTAATATTTTTTAATTTTGATTTAATGTCCAAAGATGATTGATTTGATATTATTTACGAAATATATCATCTTTTGTTCAGATAAAAGCTACGAGAGCTGTTAATGCCGATAAAGAATTAATAATTATGCATGCAATCTTCATATTACAAATGTTTTACTGGTATTGGTTATTGTTTTTAACAGTATTTAATTATATCTTTATTGTGTGTTTAAATATGCATTGTAACAGTGCTATATAGTTATAATTTATACAGGGTATGTAACATACATATCAATTATTGTTGATCGTAAGGAAACATAAATATTGACAGTGGTGTAAAATCAAATATTGGAACTGTTGCGATAAGAATCGTTGCCGATACTAAACCATATTATCGTCGTATTTGTTTATTTATTTTGGCACACGGTTCCAATATTACATTGTTCAAATTTTATTATATTTTTATAATTAATTATAGTGTTGATAATATTAGGTTATCCGGCGGGCGAGTGATGTCGTATTTTTAATGAAAGAAATAATTTTATTTATTTGAAATATGTCTACACCCTTTTGTTAAGTTTCTGATTACCCTTTCGTAAAATTGTGTCAGTTTTATAATTGGGAATATTTGATAATTTCACCTCCTTGATATTTCTGATATTTTTTTATTCATCTAGAAGTGTTCTAATGACCTGAATAGATAAAAGGTAATCTCAACGATCTTTTCATTGTGTAAGAACACTTGATTTTGATTCATAAGTTCAAGGATTCGTCTTCGAGATATGGGGATGTATTCAAAATAGGACTTCACAGCTGATATAGGCTACCCAGATAATTTTTGATCATCTTGCTTTGTCAGAGCCTAACATTCAGACCTGTAGACGGACCTGATGAGAGTCATATAGAGCTTGATTTTGGTCTTCTTTGAAAGGAATCTTGACCATAGATGCTGTTGAAGTCCAACGTATCACCGTTATGCTAGCATGGTTCTTCGAACTTTTAAATCAGTGTCATTATCTTTTGTTATTAGTGAGCCGAGATATGTGAATACCTGGACGGCTTTGAAGTTATCCTTGTCGACTGCAGCGACAACTTTGCACCGAGTCGGTTTGTTTGTTTTCTTCTTCACTCTCGTCAGTCAAAAGGGCTGTTTGGTTGGTGCCATTTCTCTGCAAGTTTGTAAATGTTCTTAATAAATCTGTGTCATTGTTGTTTGGCCCTATTGGAAGTGGTTCGAAATAGATATTCCCTTGCAGTCTCACCACACAGAAGGCGACAGTTTTTTTGGTCTCAGCTCAATTAATGCGCCGTTCATAATTATTTCCTTATCGAAACTTCTGAAACCATTTGACACGTCCCAACCTCCAAAACATCTAGTAAACTGCAAATATTGTCAATTGCGACAGTTGCATTTGCATCTTCCTTCAAGAAATGGTAAAGCAAAGAAAAGCGAATATATGCTTCACTCGGAATAAAAGGGTGTGAATAAATGATTTTAAGCAATAAAATGCGTTTTTGAGAATGTCTGGGACCAGTATTATAACACAAAGCACGTGATGAGAGGCTAACGAACACAACACGACTGAGGGTCCAAAAGGACCATCATAAATACGACACAACTTTCCGGATAACCCAATACATAATATGTGATGGTTACTGGTAACAGTGTTAATATTGTATGTTCCTTTGTAGTGTTAATTTGTTGAAATTCTGTATATAAGCTATCGTATAAAGAAACAAACCACTATTTTAAGCGTATACATTGTAATTATTTTTTAATAGTGTTGATTTACCGCCATCAACAGTTCGAGTGGCATAATTTCATAGGTTTAGAAATATATCCATATTTTAATAAAGAGCAATATATTTTTTTATTTACAATTTTTAATACGTGAAATGAAATATATACGAGTTGTTGTAATAGGAACATGAATATTATCACGCCGAGTGATTTGGGAATTTTGTATGTATTGTTGCATTTTTATGTAATTAATGAAGTCTACCGTTTTTTTTTTTTCGGGAACGGTATAAATCGCACGATTTTTTTAAAACGCATTAATAAAAATTTGGTATCGGTATAATTTTTTAATCATTATGTTATTAATTTAATTTTAAACAGTCTTCCATTGAATGCGAACGTATTCGTCCAATTTATTAAATGTACATAATGCCGATAAGGCATAATCATTCGTTTATATTTTTATTGTAGATCAGATTAATATTGCATCACTCGACATTGCACATAGAACGAAAAGTATTTTTTATACGCATATTACAAAATCGGAAAATTTTAAATCGATATATATATATTTATATCCATGCATGATTTACGTGTTTTAATCGAGCCGTTAATATATTTTTTTTATATTGTACATAAATTGAATTTATGATTTATAATCGAGTCACGTTTGTTGATAAATTTTGCCATAAAACATGGGGACTACATTGCAATGCGATTTATGTACATATCTGCTGTAAGTTTTACATAATTTAATATTTCGTCCACTATTCTATTACGAATGTAGTTCCTATATGTTATATTGTTTGTAATCTTGTTGAATTTAAAAACATGTAAGTCCTTATTATATTATTTTCTTTGCTGTGAATTACTACGGAACAATTGCGTGCAAAAAAGTCAAAACGTAGAAATAGCATAGCGCAATTAATTGAATAGAGATTTGGAATATTTTTGTGTGCGATGTTTGAAACGTTAGCGTTGTTGGTAAATACGCGCTATCACAGTCCACATTTCCGTACAATATGAATTCACCATACGCATAAATTATTATCGCTAATTTAGATATGTGCAAATATGTTTTTGTCATCGTTATACATATTTTTTTACATGTTAAAAATATAATACATCCGATAATATGACACAGTACTTATTGTGATATGTCATAAATAATCCATATTTTTTTATCTGCCTAATGATGTCACACTATGCATAACATTTATGCAAATTTGTATTGTAATAATTGAATAAATGAACTTAATCAAAATGTATTTATACTAAATATATTTAAAATAGTATTCATATACAAATGTGTATTATTTTAAATGTATTTATACTAAATATATTTATATTTTTTATGTTTTTTCATATACAAAGTTATTTTTATTATTAAATATTGTTATATTCTTTCATTCAAATTATGTTTTGGTCATTTTTATTTTAACCTCATTCCTCTGATGAACGCGGCATATGAGACTACGTTTTAATATGTAGGAGTCAACTTATATTCGATATCAATTACATTTTGCAATACAGGTAAACCCCCCCCCCCCCCGTTCATCGCGACCCCGGTGAGTACGGATTCGTTGTAATGCGATCTTTTTTTAATTGGTATAGAATTTTGATGTCTTGATGATGTATTTGAAAAAAATATTAAACAATTGAATAGAGGACATAAATCTAACTCCAAATCAATCTTGGTGATCGCTTTAAGTCTCTACATGAAGAAGAAAGTTTTAAAGGAAGTAAAGGTTGGTTTGATCGGTTAAGAAAATGATCAAACTCGCATACCCCTAAAATGATTGATAAATCGGCTAGTGCAGACATAGAATCAGCTAAAAAATATTCAAGGGTTACGTGAAATTTTGAAAAGGGCTAATTATTCACTTACAGTAAACCCCCCTATAACGTTTGCGGCGGTTTTTTCATATAACGTCGAACCCCCTATAATGTTCGCGCAATGACATAATGTAGCTCCGGATCGCTTGACATCGACACGCATCCGGCAGGAAAACTAAATAAAAAATTTGGTGATTCATCAGACGAGGCTATCCAGAGCATTCAGGATACACACATACAGTAAGAAAATATTTTCTACTTTTTATATCCATGGAACGAATTATGTCGAGTAAATCGATGCTCCGCGTTTTTTTTAACTATTTGATTATGTAATATCGTGCATACCTCTTAATCTTATTAATGATATGATCTAATTTCACGGCCGTTATACGGCAATTATTTCCATATCGTCGATTTCTTTGATGTTTAATTCTATACTTAGTGGTTGGAATAAAACATATTCGGAATAGTTTTTTTATTACATTTATTCATCATATGCTAGGGCATTTTATAAAAATTTAACTTATAAAATAAGCGTTGATCTGCTCTACCAGACGGAATGCGGTAAGATTTACGTCAGCCAAAATACGAGAGGATGGCGCTCGCCAGCAAGCTTAGTCATTTCGCGGCTGGTAAGCGTAAAATGTGAAAAAAAAAAAAAAAAATGGGAATTAATGTTGATTTACTGATTTCCTTTAAATCAAAAAATAAAATTGAAAAACCTTAACTCCCTATAACGGCCCCCCCTATTACGTGGAACCTATCCCGACGTTATAGGGGGGTTTACTGTAATTTATTTTTGAATGTAAATGAGACGGTTCTATCTGAAATTGGCAACACGTATGAATACTTCCATAGAGAAGAAGTCTGCTTCTGGATTTAGAAGAGTAAAGGATCGTTTAACTCTTCTTTTCGGCAAAAATGCATCCGCAGAAACTCCTCATGACATGAAAGGTTATTCTAAAAAACAATTTGACAGTTTTTTGACGAAGAAACGAATATTGTGGATCACACAAAATGTATTTTTGGACTGCTTTTGCTCGTCACTAAAAGTATTTCGAGGATACTGAAGCCGAACTTGAGCTCCTTTGGTGTTGGACAATACGCCGGGTCATCTTCTGGAACTTGACTCTGCACTGATTTTCCTGTTGATATAGTATTGTTACCTCCGAATACCACATCCATCTTACAGCCTATAAATCAATGTCCAATAGCCACATACAAAGCTCGTTATTTAGGAAAAACAATGCTCCACATATTCATGATAGAGATGCCTTCGGGATTGGTAGAAACAATATAATATAACCGATGAAGCATGGAATGAAATCATCTAGTCGGGAATGAAGGGTGTTTGGAAAAGGTTGTTACAAGAAATTCTGAAATAATGTAAGACATTGAAATGGTCATTGGGCCATTTACGGAGGCATCGAAGGTTGATGTAAATGGTATTCATAGGTAATTAAAATCACACGGCAAACACTTAACTAATGAAGAGCTGCTAGAAATCGCCTGTCATGCCATGTCCCAAGGAAAAGGATGTTCTTGTGTGTTTTAAGTGTCAAAATCATTGTAAAAGCTCTTTCTTTTCACAATCATTGCACAAAATTGTTGAAAGAAAACTATGAAGATCGCGAGGGAGTAATCGGATTATTTTACAGTTCGTCAGCAAATTTTGCAACGTGGAACAAACTAAATGATTTGTGTCATGTATAACATTGATTTTGCTATTAATATTGTTTATTTATTTTATTGAAGTATTTTTTTTAAATGCCCAATTGATTGCGAAATTTTGCTTATCGCGATCTCGTTCAGAATGTATCCCTCGCGATCAACGAGGTTTTACCTGTACACAATACGATACGTAAAAACCATGGAGTGTGATTAGAAAGAAAAAATATATTTTGTATATAAAGTTGTTTAATTGAACACATTACATGTTTTTCACAATGATAATTGTTAATTCAAATTTTAAAGCTAAACTTAAAATGAAGGATTAAACTAATTACGCAATACTACGGCTGTATGATTGGCGAGATTAAAAATATCACAATGAGATTATTTCTCGTTAAATATTTCTATAAAAATATATAATAATAATTCTTCAGTCTCTATGCAATCAGTCTTCGTTTCATTAAAATTACAATTATGAGTATTTCATCTGTGATTCTAATTTTCATATTTTGCATTTGTTTAAATGTCTGCAAATTATAATGTGTGGCATATTTCAATTTGTATGTAAAGATATAACGGGTAACGCGGTTGGACGACGCTAACCATATTATACAAATCTCTTCTTCCTACAAGCGTATGAACGAGGACTTCGGTTTTTACGTACTTTATTAATGACTAAACCAAACTTTCCTCTATAAGAACTCAAATGTCTCCGGCCCATTTTGTACCTGTACAAAAATGAAATAATGAAAATATATAGAAACATTTCAAGTATTCAAAGAAATGTTATTGTAATGCATAAGGCGAAGAGGAAAGAAATAACGATATATATAACAAAGTTGTTTTTTCTTCAATCATTGAATATCAGGGATGACCAGAGCTCTTTATAGTTAAATCTGAACCAAATTATTATTTGTAGAAGATTGTATCAACGTCGCACTAGAAGACTCCAGAAACATTTTTATCAAATCGGTGGAGTTTCTTGTCTATCCGGACAATATAGACATTGTGGCCAGATCTCGGGCGGTTCTCGAAGATACATGGTAGTGAATAATGAGAGCGGCAATGGCCATGGGACTAAAGATCAATGAGACCAAAGCAACGTACATGCCCATAAGACAAGGACGAACCCTGGAACCACTGAAGGTCGACGAGGACAACTTCGAATCCGTCCAGGTATACACATATCTCGGCTCACTAATAACAAAAGATAATGAAACTGATTTGAATGTCTGTAGAACCATGCTAGCAAAACGGTGATACGTTGCAATTCAACTGCATCTATGGTAATGATTCCTCTCAAAGAAGACCAAAATCAAGCTCTATATGACTCTCATCAGGTCCGTCCACGGGTCTGAATGTTAGGCTCTGACAAAGCAAGATGATCGAAAATGATCTGGGTAGCCTATATCAGCTGTGAAGTCTTATTTGAATATCATTTCTTCCCGCTATACCTTAAACGATAATATAAATGTTGTATTATACCATTCAATGCATTCTTTGCGTGTTTGACTCTCCCTGAGTGCCCTATACAGTTCATCTTCTTCTGAATAATATGGCACCATCGGTGTCCTAACGCGCTCAACGAGTGCTTCTTTTTCATCGGAAAGGGGGATAATAAGATTATTTACATATTTTGTTTTCAACGAAAGCATACCCATTAATTTTGACATGAATCGCGCAAACCTGAAAATGATCCAACATTATTCATCGCAATCAAACACATTTATTTATGAATTTCGGAGCCTTACAAATTCCAATCCAGTGGTAACATCTCCCCGGAAGCCTTTAAAGGGCAGTAGGCATATAGTTCATTGCTAAGAATCTTTAATCTAGTTATCAGTTCTGGCTTAGTTTGACGTGTTGCACTCTTTTCCATAAATATATGTAACACTTTCAGTTGCTTGTAGCGAATTTCTTGAGTGTAACAGTTTGACGGGCTAAATTGGCGTTTTTTCTGGAAAACGTAACAACTGTATTACTATTGAGAAATTATAATTATTCATCGACGAAAATTGCTATACCTCTTCAAAATCTTTTAATGACTCCCAATCACTTTCATCACACTCGACGGATGATATTTCTTCATTTTTACGCTTGAGAGTGGTATCTTTATGACTCAGTTTCCCATCATTTGACTTAGACGAATCACTACGAACTGTAAGAATTTAAAACAAAACATGTTATTAGATTATTTGTATAGATATAATATGAAATATTATATCAAAGAGCTTACATTTATCGGATTCATCGTGTTTGGGAACTCTAGTTTGTGCTAATTCCATCTTTTGTCAACGTTGGATGATGAACAATTCTCGGTTATTGCTTTATTTTTTTAAAATAATATAAATTTATTAGTTGAAGAATCATATAATAAAGATATTTAGTTCACTTCAATGTTCTGCGAGCTTGTGTATTCTTAATCACCTGTGTATCTCAGCTGCCAAGGATTAGAAAGAAGTTGCCAGTGCAACAAAGCTGTCAACACCAAATAGAATTGATATATTTTTTTCTTGCCAGCCACAAGGTTCTCACTCGCTAAAGGGCATGGGCCTTACCAAACTCCCGCATGGTAGTCGAGGCCAAAGGAACCTGAGTCTCACACGTGACGTGAGGGCTCC
>JAGXCT010034787.1:64439-74529 GCA_022495035.1 Philopotamus ludificatus
TGCTATTATTAATGATTTTAAATTAGTTTAAAATATATAAAATTAGCGACTTCGATGCATGTAGGTAATGTAAAATAGTAATATTACAGTGAATAGGAATAATATATTGTATAGGTATTACGAAATGTGAATAACAATGAGCACTGACCGATCAGATGATAGTTTTTTAAATAACCAACACAGTAGAGAAAGCATTATGAGCAGTGAGCATGCTTCATAACACTCGTAGACATAGCATACCTCCTTAATAAAATTAATAACGATAGTTATTATCAACACGTGTATGACAAATCGATTGGGGCAAAATATGAGACAGAACAATGATTTTAAGAGATCTTATATACATTTTTGCAATTATATAAAATGCTTTGATGAAATGTGTTTAAAAAACTAAAGTCGCTTTGGGGATCATAAATCCTGAGTTGTATTACTACTCAATCTTATTGCAGATGTGAATCTTTGACAGTTAGCTTTAATACATTTCTGTTTAAACGGAGGGCTTTCCCCCCCAGAATTCTTTATCTATGACTGACAGACCACTTGTGTATCTAGTGAAAACAAAAATCCCCTTGTCGGGTGACTCACTGCGAGTGAATCCAAACAATAGAAACTGTCTAACAGGATCGGTAGTTATTTATGACTCAGCCTAATGGTTATACAAAGTTCTAATAAAGTATGTATTAATTCTTTTCTGAGTTTTTATTTCTACCTTGTGCCCAGACAATCCTCATTATCATTTCAACTTGATACTCTGGATCATTGAAAGAGATAGCTTTAAAATGATATCATTTAAAATAAGTAATATATTACAACTTAATTTATTATGAGAAAAGCCCTCCGTTTAAACCGAAATGCATTACAGCATTACAGTTAAAGATTCAACATATCCAATAAAATGGAGAGGTACCACAACGCGGAGGTTGTGATCCCCAAAGTGACTTTAGTTTTTTTTAAACACATTTCATCTATCCTATAAATATAAGAAAGTCATGTGTTAACGCATTTTACATAATGTAAAAATATGTCAATAAGATCTCTTAAAATTATTCTGTCACACGTTTTGATAAAAGATATCGTTATTAAGGCGACAAGATCTGCCTATGAGTGTTATGAAGCATGCTTACTGCTCATAATGCTTTCTCTACTTTGTCCATATGGGCAATGTGCCTCTGAATATATCTTATAGTTAGAGTTAGTATCCAATGTTTAAATCATGTTTATCGTGACAATAATAAGAAAACGAATAATGATAATATATTTATTTCAGTTGTAACAATCAAACAAGTCACCATATAAAATTTCCAATAATTATATAAACATACGTATTACAAACAATTTAATTTCACAAAATCAACAAAATTTAATTAAAAACTAATTGGAATCATTTAACATATTTCACATATTTTGATAAAACCCACTCAATCCTGTAGCAGCCGCAGTTCTTACATTAGGGTTTTTGTCCTTAAGTAGCTGAATAAATCTGACTATAATTGCCTTCTTAGGCTTGTCATAGTTATTTTCAATAAACAATTTTTTATCAAAATTGGCAAAAAGTAATCCTGTAAAATAATTATGATTTAGTGGTATTCTTGAATAAATGAAAATGTTAAAAATAAATTACCTATCATAATACAGGCATATGCCCTTATTTCATCCCACGGGCTATTTAAATAATTGGTTGTGCTTTCAATCATTTGTTGCACGTTCAAAGATAATTCTCCTCCGAAGCATTTAATCAAGCTAGGCAAAAAGTCGGAAATGTGAAGATTTGCTGTATCTATCATATGCCTTTGAATCATTTCATTTGTGTGGGGTGCTTCAAACGTAGGTGTGATTTTTCTTAACGTTTGTTTACATGCCTAAACACATTTTTGCCCAAAAATTAATATACAACACATAAATATTATTAATTTAATAAAAGTACATATTTTTCATACTTTGATTACGTTAATATTATTATCAGCGAGATGTAGTAAAAAGCATGGAAACAATAAAAGAGCTTGCTCATGTAAAATATCGCTTTTCCGCTTCAAAACAATTTCACCGAATAGCCTGATAGACGCCTCTCTTAAAATGGCACTATCCGTATTCATAAAAGCTTTAATCCGATGAGCTATCGGTATAAATGAATCTATTAAATGATTGCTGGGTTCTTCTCCAGCTAAAAAGTCTGTCAGGCTTATCATAGTAATAAGAGGTATGTTGGTTCTAGCATTACTGAAATATAAATGGAAAAATTACAATTACGAATATGTAAATGGAAAATCAATTACGTACTTTCCTTGATGGTCTTCGAGTCCACGATAGGCGAATGTTAATACAGTTTTTAAGAGCGGATCGCGCTGTTCTTTATTTAAATATTTTACATTTCCTAATCCAGATAGGCTTACCGCTCTTACTTCCAATGCAGGATCTGCCCATCCTGCATCTAATGTGGTTATCACGGTTTCCAACATTACCAAATTGTCATTGCATCTAAAACGATATGTATTTAATAATAATGATACATAAAATCAATAATAAATACGTTGATTATGTACCTGTATGCGATTAGATGACTGAAAAATGCGACAACAGCTAATCGTTGAGGTATTAAATTGGCACGAGCGTGTTTATTTAATGATTCTACTAATTTCAGAAGATATTGAGGGTGATCTTCGCAGAATATTTTCACTATGTGCGATACATAATCGAGTAATGGAATAACCAGGGATACGGAATCCACATCATTAAACAAGAGCAACACGTCAAAAATCTACAATTATTAATTATAAAATATTTAATGTATGAAATATTTTAATGTATACAAGGTTTGATTATAAAATAAGCGGATTTTTTAATTTTGCAGGCTATTTAACTTCAATTTTAAAAAAATGTGATGTTGAGTTGGTACACTTGTCTTCGATGTTTTTTGACTTTTAAATTTTTTGACCTGGAGATGAAAAAAACACCGAATGACGATGACTTGCCAATTCTGAGGGGATGAAGACAGAATTGGTAAGGAAATTAAACTCCATACCATAAATTGCATTTTAGAAGTGCTTCAAAGATTAGAAAAAGCGTTGGCACGGATATATGATATGAAACCAATTTGGAAGTACGAAGAAGAACCATGTTGGCAAACTGGTGCTACTTTGGACTTCAAAAGCATCTACGGTCGAGATTCCTCTCAAAGAAGACCAAAGTCAAGCTCTACAAGACCCTTATTAGGCCGGTCCTAACATACAGATGTTGGGCTTGGAATCCTGGAGAGGAGAATTCTGAGACAAATATTTGGAGCCGTATTTGACAACGGGGAATGGTGTATCCGAAGCAACGAGGAGCTGTACCGACTTTACAAGGATATAACGGTTACAGCTGTCGGCAGACTTCGGTGAGCCGGTCACCTGTCAAGAATGCGGGACAGTCAGCCGCCAAAAGGGCTTATGGTTAATTTATAAGCCTTCCTGTACACGGAGGAAAGGAAGACCAAGGCGGAGACTGCATCATCGAAACTTACCAAAAGATAAGAGCAACATAGCTACAGACCAGATAAAATGGAGAAGGATATTAGATGAGACCATGGCTCTACAATAGGGTTGTTGTGCTTATGATGACAGATGTATGATTTATCTAATGGCTTTGAAGAGAACAAATTTAATATTGAAGAATATTAAACAAGATATTTAGAAAAATTCCGCATATTTTTTTTTATCAAATGTCATATATTTATTTTTACCTTTAAATAACCAAAACTTAATAACAAAGCTTTGAGTGCATCTATGGCAATTCGTGCCGGGGAGATTTTCACACTTTGAATATTCGGTACGAATCCAAATTTTTCAACTCTTTTATTTGAAGATATAGCCTGGGCCGATGGTATAGATCCGATAAGACAAAACATGGTAATATATAATGTTGAAAATATTTCTGGGAATATATTTTCACAAATAGTTTTGGCTTGCGGTTGACTTAGCATTTCACACATGGCACTGATTACCTACAAAATAAAGACGTTTATTTATATTTAAATACCTTTGATGTAAATAATTAATCTATCACAACATACAGCTAAGCTTAGAGCGGAAACAACGTTCTCATTATCGTAATTTGGACATTCCTCATAAATGGGGCGTGTCGATAAAGTATTCATCAAATGTCCAATCGTAATTATAGCAACATCCGAATCTTCCATAAGTATTCTCCAACAGTCGTTCACATGTCTGTATTTAAATTTATGTATTAAATTTTTAAATATATGTACCTTATATATAAAACATAAAACCGCCCTATACATACCTTTCAAATGGCAAGGGTTGAGTTAATAGATGTTCGATAACCCCTATCGGATGATGTTTTGTAAATGATATCATGGCATGTAATAAACGGTACTTTTTTTCAACTGCAAGATCCTTAATTGTGTTCAGAATTAAAATCATAATATCTTTTAGTCGCTGATATAGATCTTGACCCTTAATTTGGAAGATCAAATCCAACGCGATGCAACAATCTTGATTCAGTGTATTATTCATTTCCATATTGAATAATACGCTCTCTATTAAGGGCATTAATTGTTGGGGTTGAATTTTGTCGCAAATAATATTCACCACATTTGTTAGAGTCTCTTTGTATTGTTCGGAATCATCACTGACTTGTCCGAGTTCAAGATCATCCGAATTTTCAGATTCCGTCGACATCGCTCGGCCTTCATATAAATCAAGGATTTTTATCAAAATCTTTATACAATCTATAGATATAGCTCTTACTTCGACCGATGTATCGGTGCATTTAGATAACATACGGCCTAAAATTGAGCCGCTCTGGTTAAATCTGCTCGGATTTTCAAATGTCAATCTAATATTTTGAAGATATGCCAACAATATACTTTTAGTGGATTTTAAAACGATAATTCGAACTTCTTCCAGTTCGTGATTCAACCATCCATCTAAAGTACTCAGTATATCGTCAAGAGTACTGGGACATGTTAATTGTATAATAAAATCTTTAGTAAGAGTATCAAAACTAGTTTGGATTCTATTTGTTATGTCCAATTTTTCGGTTGAATTTATTTCAGTATCATTTTTTGCTCTCAAAGATTTAACAGATGTAACTATTTTAGAAAATAAAATTTTCAATGTTCGATTCCTTTCTTGAGCAGTCAAAAATCTCGGCAAACTGACCAGTGATGCTATGGCTTTGATAACAATAGGAAATAGATTGATATCGTGGGTATTCATTATTCTATCTATGACACCGGTTAATATTAAATTAATAATATCGCTCTTATCATGCAATACAGTATTGTTGTGCAACGAATAAATTGCTTTTGCGAATAAATTCAAAGTGTTAAGAGCCGTGTGTAATAGTTTAGGCGAAGACGAAGTACTTTGTAATATTTCTATGATCCAACGTATCGCAGTGCCAGTCTCGCTTACTTCAGTTTTCACGAGTTTATTTAAAAGATTGATATCCGTGATTTCCGTCGATATTTGTCCGTAGCATAGTGTTATTATATATTTCAAAATGCTCAGATTTGCATCGTTTTTTGCATTTTTTATGAAGTTAAATTTAATGAAGCGAGTCGTTTTTCGTGTCATTATACCTTTTGCTAAATCGTCTAGTCGTTCAATGATCCGAACACCATGTCTCACCGAAGCAATGCCCAGCGCTTCGGCTATATAGTTCCCTTCTTCGACATTGGCAGTCAGAATAGAGCCAAAGTATATATCGAGTCGTAACTCAATGTTTTGTACGTCTACCACATTACAAAGCAAAACTCCTAGTATTTTATATAATATTCCTTTTTGATTTATGCTGTTTTCCGATGTGTATATTTGTTCTAAAATTTTTTGTAGAACGCCTTCAATCCATTGATTGTCGTTGACAGCGTGAATAGCGGACCGGAACAAGTCTATTATCATTGACTCCCATATTGAATCCTTAATGTCTATTGAATTCAAATATGTGGAGAGATTTCGCAGGTCGACCTCCCAATTGGCTGCCAAATCTCTATGAATGGTCGTGCAATATTTTAATAAGAAATTAATTATGCATTGGAGATCTGCTACGAACAAATTTGCATCTTTGACATTGAGAAGTGACATACATCTAACAAATATTGCCTCGTTGGGAGCAATAATTAAGCTTTCTACTGTATCCATATTAAAGTCTTGATTTCCAGGAGTTTGTATAATGTTCAATAAAGATTTAGTAATAATTCCAACCGACTTCACACATTTAGCTACCATAAATGCTCTCAATAAAAGAGGCCATAATCTAGATTTAACACCAGCTGCAGTTGAAGATAATAAATATAGAGCATTTTCGCAGTTATTATGTAAATGTATATTTTCACTTGATGGTATAGTATTTATTTGTCGTATAATGAACTCTAATAAAATTGAATAATCATCATTATTCGCAATATTCTTATCCGCTAATACCACAATAGCCTTCAGCAATATATTTTTCATTTTTATTGAGCATTCAACGTTGGTCATTTCGATCAAGGTAGAAATGAAGTTTGCAATGACCAGATTTTCAGAATAGGCCAACAAATGTGTAAACACAACGATAGACTTCATTTTATCTTCTTCGTTGCTGCTTTTAGTACGCTGGTGTAAATAATTCAATGTGGCGTTTGAAAAATCAAATAATGTTTTAAAACACCGCAATACTTCATAGCTATTCTTAACCTTTTTAGGCTGATCAAAGTCAGGTATTGTTATAATATAATTAAAAATAGTGTTGCAAATAAAATCGATTGTTGCTGTAGTAAGCATGTCATCGTAACTTACTGTTTTCTGTAATATGCTAGATAATGCCTGTGTCACTTCAAATAAATCAATATTCATTTTTTTATACAGTCCGAGAATGTTGTGAATTAATTTTGGCATCAATTCTTTGTGTTTTTCGTACGAAATTAAATTAATCATCAGTGCAATAGCTCCAAGAATATTTTCAATTACTCGTGGTTCATTTGTATTAAGCCAATTATTAATGAACGTTTCAAAAATTATCGAAAATTCTGTTTTGAAATTATCTTTATTTATTTGAGTAATTTCATTTTCTATTTCGTTATTGAAAAAATCAATTAAAGCTGCTGCTAAGCCCGAAAATGCTACAAAAAGAAATAAAATTCAGAATTCTGTCAATGTGATAATATTAAACAGTATAGAATAATATACAAACCATATGCATAAGATTGTTTGACATGATCCTCTTTTACCATTGGTAATGTAAGTAGCATCTTTCCCAGTATTTTTTTTATATACGGCACAATACCATTCATATTTAACCTGGATAATGATCCAATTGTATGTAAAACAGTATAATGGGGTACTGTATTTGGTATTACTAATTCCAATAAAGACGCCATTGTCTTAATTAAGAAATAAATATAGCATAATTTAGATGAAATATTCTTTATATGATTTATTTTTAGTCAATTATCGTCTTCACCTGTTCGCATTGATAAACTCCTAAATGAGCTATAATATTTGAAGCTGGTAATTCTACACATGGAATATATTCGGGATTGAAAGTCATTTCTTTAATAACAACATCTAGCATCAATTTGATGATTAGTACATTCAATTCTTGTCCATTTTGTATGCATATTTGTTCCACACCACTATTGACAATAAAATTAATATCATTCTAATTAAATATAATAAAAGTATTGCGACAAAAAAAATTATTGTCACAAAATTCAAATACAAATATTAATTACATCAATTAAGTTATTGGCGGATGGAATAATAAATGAAAAAAAATTTTACCGCAATATATTTCCAATATGATCAACATTCAGCTTCCTGTTATTTATCAAAAAATCACAAAAAGTTGACGCCACTACATTAACATCGGAATTAGCAGCAATTTTACATAGAGAGTTTTGTAAAGCTTCGTTGACCGCTACATCAAAATCATTCATAGATTGTAAAATGGAATTAATAACTCCTGAAAACAAACCAAAAAAAAAATATAAGCTTAAATAAACTTTAATTCGGCGAAATATAAATGGAAATGGTGAAATAGCTATGCAAATAAATTATATTATACATATTTAATTGTTAAATATGAACATATTTTATCGACAAAAAAATATTTAGTATAACTACAGTTGATCCATTTTTTATTTCCATTAAACGTACATTTTAATCGAAATTTAATTATGAAAATAGGAAACTTGCGTTCTAATGTAATCAGTAATTGTATTTACGCGTAATAACATATTATTATTTTCTATATATTTTTATATGCAGTAATAAAAATCATATATTTTAAGCGATTAACCTTTGAGATCAGTATCTTTGTCTTCATGTGTCATGTTGACAGCTGACGTCGAGCAACTACGGCACAGGTAACAACAAGCAGCCTGACAGTCAGCGCTGCCAATGGCAGCAATATACGATTGTTTGCTAAAATATAAAACGTAGATAAAGCTGCGCGAGGCCAATCAATTAGCGATAATTATATTATATGTAAAATTAACCATGTAATAACATAGGATAAAAGTATAGATATAATAAAAATAAATGAGCAAAAAATAAAATAGTCGAATTACATATTCGAAATTTATTTAACGACGTAAAGAAAATATCGAATATGTAATAGAATGGTGAGCTATGATATCATTTTTATAGATATTAAATTAGCAGAGCAGAGATGATTTCATAACGTTATGAGTCACAATGACTAAATAAAATTTAGTTGACCATTTTTTAAAAATTGAAAATGATATAATAAATAATAATTTGCTATATTTTTTTATATGAAATGTTTTATAGATGCAGAAATTTAATCGTCAAATCGTGATATGCAATAAAAATATTTTTTGAATATTAACTTGGTAGCATTGCGCAGGTTGTCAATTGGCAGGCGTGGTCCTGTGTTTGCGTGCTGTCGCCGTCCCTCGTTCGCCGCAGGCTCCTTCGCCATGGCCGGCATCAAGTGTGAGTGCGCCCCTCCAGCTCCACTTGCCAAACCCATTAATCATTCTGTTCGTTCACATTTGTTTTTAATGAAGAAACATTGCAAAATTTCTATTACATTCTTGAAAACATTTAGGCCGATGACACATTGATTTGACATCCGAAATAGTCTACAAACTGTGATTTACTTTGGTAGCTGGTGTTAATTATTGTAATGCATTCGTTACTCACACTAAAATTGGCCAGAATACACATGACACATTACATTTCCTCTTAATTCATCCACCAATTATTATTTTTTTGATATTTTTTTAATTGTAATAATATTCATTGTAGGCGGATATTTTAATGAAGATAATTAGTGACGCTATCAATATATTTCTAAATATAAGTTCGTTAATCAATGTTTACATGTGAATATACAAACATATGGACATCTGGATAGTACTTTTAAATATATTTGAACCTTTTTTTTACATATAATACTTCAATGATAGTGAACATTAATATAGTTTTAAATTTCACGAATATATTCACATATTTTCTGTATAATCTTCTAATATAATGTTATTAATTTTATAAAATTTGTTTTATTTCATGTGGCAATTTTGGATTTCTTCAAAATAAACAGCGTAAGTTCCCAATTTTATTAAAAATAATCAGTACAATATAATACAGCATATAATTTGTTTATTTATGAATATTTTGTTGTCTTGCAGATTGGTCGCTTTGGCATTTGCTGGATCTATTGGAATGACATTTGTCATATTGGCATGTGCACTTCCGCAATATAGGTATTCACGTTATATTTCATTTTTAAATATTGTATATTTCATTTAAAATCTGATATATTGTGATTTTTTCAGCTTATGGTGGCCTTTCTTTGTTGTAATATTTTATGTATTGGCTCCTATACCAATATTAATAGCAAAACATCGTTCCAATGATTCCGGAAGTAATTCAATTATTGAATGCGCAATGTTTCTAACGATGGTTATTATTGTTAGTTCGTTTGCACTTCCGATTGTGTTAGCGAGAGCGCCTAGTCTTGATCCCGTGGTAAATATACTCATCATTGATTAATTTATTTAAATATATAGAGGGAAACTCTTTACAAAAAACCGCATACCAAGACGACTTGGGTCCCTGCGATATGGACACGAAAGGGGAGCCCT